>CM031235.1:964519063-964798497 GCA_018340775.1 Taxus wallichiana var. yunnanensis | reverse complement strand
ACACTATTATGTTTTATTTTAATATGATGGTTAGATGTTAGGTCATGGATTATTATTGATCTGGGTTCAGTTAGTATGCATGATGGTTACTAGAGACATTTTGATATGTGGATGATGATAGACTGTTGACATGGACATATTATAGATGTTGATTTGGACTTGTGACATTTGATATATTGAGTAGACCTAGTATGGAATAACATAGATGATGATATAGTTGATTAACTAATTAAAAATGATAATGTTGAATTCTTGATGTTATTGTGATTCATATGCTTAGATGATCTTGAGATGTTGTTATATCATTTTGGATGTTCTAATACAGCCACAAGGCCAAAGGAGGTATTTGCATTCTGCAGTTAAAAATCCCAACAATGTCGTGGGGACTGAGACTAACCATATTAGAATTCTCGGGTGAAATCAAAAAGATCACCATGGCAACCTGCTTGTTGTGTGTGTGTGTTTGTTAGGGATTCTCATGGGGGCGGGGGGGATTTCCATTATATGTGACCATGGGATATGTATTTTATTTTGTGCTCCTTTTAATTATTGTTGAATGTATTTTATTAAGTAATGTGTTCCTTCTTGTAATTAATTTAAATGTGGTAGATTAATGTGAGAGATCATATAGTTAAACTTTAATTAAATTAAATTAGGGACATGGAATGTAATTAATGAAGTTGTTGATTTTAAATATTAATGATTGGAAGAGTGTGTAAGAAATGTGTAAGAAGGTGTAAGAGATGTGTAAGAGTCATGTAAGAAAGATTTTGGAAGGTTAAACACTTCATCTCCTTAAGAATTCGAATTTGTCCTTGGAGGCCAAATTTGGAGGCTTGTGGGACAAGTTAAACTTGTCCCACACCTATTAAAATAATTAACCAACCATACCTATGGTTTGGAGGTTAAATTTAGAAATTTTTATTGCATTTTGAAATGACAATTTGTAAGTTTTAATTGCACTTCTCTTACATATTTTTAATTCAGTCCTTTTTGAGCATGGGTCATTTTGGAGTGTGTAAGTTATTTTGTCATTATTATTTATTGTGATTTGGTGAATGATGTTGAATTCCTCTTGGGGTTGAGGAAGAATGATGTGGCATCCCACATGGATCCACATCATCCTCTTCTCTTCCCTCTCCTATAAAAGTGAAACTCCTTGCTTGTTTATGGTTGTTGAAACTTTGTCCATTCCTCTTGGGGGTGCATTTTTCTTGCTGTTTTGGGAGCTTGTTGTGGAGGAAGTTGGGAGTCATTGCATGCTTGAACATTGCTGGTTTTGGACTGCACTTTGACCTTTTTGAAAGCTTGTGGATCTTGGAACAAACTCCATTATGGAGAGGTAGGATCTTGAGCTTGTTTTTAAATGTTTTCTTTCTCTTGCATGCATGTTTAAATGGTGAATGTGTTTTGTGTTCTTGGCTGGTTGGGTAGACTGCTTAGGATATGGTGTAGGAGAAGGCTATGGGGATTTCTAATGGGGGGCATAAGGGATTGCCAATGGCACCAGTTTTATTGTGGAGGGAGTTTTGGATTGGGATCCACCTTGGAAAATAAACTACTTGCATTTCTTACTCTTGGGGGCATAAGGATGGGTTGGTAGATATAAGGTTTATGGGATTTGATATGTTTATTGGTGGTATGATTTAGGTGGATGCCCAATTCTAAATAGGGAGGAATAATTAGTTCCCCATAGTTCCTTGCTCTTGTTGGCTTGCTTGATCAAGCCTATGTGTTGTGTGAATAATTTCAAATGTAGTTGTGAACTATTGTTCTTGTTTGGAATGAGTATCTTATTGATCTATGCATGTGAAAATGTTGCTTGTATGTTTGTGGAAGCCATTGTTGCCATGAGTTGATTCTCATTCTCTATTTCAATATAGTTGGGGCTCGAGGGCCAATGAGTAAGGATGACTTCTCCTTTTCATTGATGTCTTGGTTGGAGTGAGAGTGTTTCCTTTCTCCCTTCCTTGTTGTGATAAAAGATGAAAAGTTGGAGAAACTAGCATGCTGCTATTTGGATAAAGAAGATATACAATTTTGATAAAATCCGATCTTTTGAGAAAATTCATTGTAACCTTTCCCACCTTGAGTGGATGAGTTGTATAATGTTTGTAATGTGAAACCATTCGTATTAATGATGGAAGTTTGAATTTGAATTGAGAAATGTAAAGAGATGTATTCCAATCTTCTGTTTGTAAAGAAATGAAAAGAATGTATATGTATGGTTTATTGTATTTCAAAGTTAAAAGAAAGAGATAAGTTGTAAAGATGTTCTTTGTTTGAATTCAATAAAGAAATTGCAAGCTCATTCTTATTCACATTGTTGTAATTGAAATGGGAATATCAAATGGTGATTGAGGTTGTGTTTTATTGCAATGGAAAGAAAATACGTATGAGAAAGCTAAACTATATTGTTCTCTTTTGAATTGTGCATTAGAATTGAAATTTGAACTACAATTTAATTTAGAAATGAATGGTTGTTTTAATCAAGAAAATGTATTTGGCTAAGTTTAGGAAATATATACACATTCAAAGGACAAAATTGATAAACCAATTTAAAAGAAATAGTTCACTGCCATAAACTTCATTCTGCAATTCACATTTTAATAAAAATGAGTAGTTCAAACTTATACCAAACAATAAGACAAGAAACATTAAAATTCAGACTTAGTAAGTCCTAAGAAACTCAAATTTACCATAACAGTTAAGAAATAACCTCCAAAACTTAATAAAAATCTGATTTGGAATTTACACAGTCGTTTTTCCTGTCTATTGCTAGAAAAATACAAGTTGAAATAAATTGAACAAATTGACTTCCTAAAACACTCTAAACCCTCCCTAGACTAATCCTCCATGTCTGTTTGACATGTTGAGCAAAGGAGGAGTTCTAATTTAACCAAATTGAGAATTTGAAAACTGTCAGCACTAATTAAAAACCTACAGATTTATTTCTAAAATTTGACCTCTCAAACTTCATCAATTTCTAAAATTTATGATCCCTGTGCAAAGAGGGCATCGAGAGATTTCCGAAAAGTCCTCATTTTCCCAAAACTCGAGCTTTCTAGCTCAAGTTATGGCCATTTGAAGTTTTACTTCAATTTGGCATTCAAAAAAATAATAAGATTAAATCTAACTATAGAAAAATTTAAATTTTGACTTTGGAAAAATTTCCCAAAAGGTCTATGGCCCCCGCCATCCCGCAACCAATCGGGGCCTACCACATGGCACCCTAGGAGGGGCAAACCATTTTAGAATTAACCCTTTTGAAAAATTTCCTTAGAAAATTTTTCCCATTTTTCCCGCCACCCCGCCTCGGCTCGCAAATGCCAATCACATGCTGCCACGTGGCACGATGGAAGGGCAGAATTTTTTTCAAACTTAAAACTTATTCTTTTGAAAAATTTTACTTGGGAAAAATTTTCCATTTTCCTCCACCATCCCGTAGCCAATCAGAGGGTAACACGTGTCCTCTAGGGGTCAGCAGCAGAGGCACGGTTTGTTTTAACTTTTTATCCTTTTGAAAATTTTTGGGAAAATTTTCCATTTTGGCCCCGTGGCCCATAACCAATGAGAAAGTGCCACGTGGCACTTTTGGGGTGACAGCGGGTAGGGGGAACCCCTTTGTTTCTTTAGTTTTTGGCCCTTGGAAAAATTCTAAAATTTCTCCTACGGCCCACTTCTCTACCTTCCCCTCGGACTTTGTTCTTCCGCAGTGCACGATCCACACACCTTTTTCTTCTTTCCTCCTTCATTGGGCGCAAGGTGCTAAATCCACCCACCACTCCGCCCTTCCCTTCTCCTTTTCTCGCTTGGCACTAGGATTTGACACATGTCCCTAGGGACCCGTGGGGGTGCGGAATGTTTTGTGCCCTTGAGCTTTGTGATGGGAAAATTTCCCTATGCCACCCCGCGACCCGCCAAACCGCCTAAGGTGCAATCCCCCTCCTCTTGCCACGTGTCCCCTAAGGGAAAATTTTCCCTAGAAACTCTACCCACTCATATCTTGAGTTCTACAAGGAGTTAGGAGGACTTCTTTATATCACTGGAAAGGTGGGAAAATTTCCTATCCATTAGGAATGGTTTAGGAAAATTTGGAAGCATTAAGTAAGACAAAATCCAAATTGAAACTTTGATCCTATTAGAGAGTAGGTAGGGGGTAAAATACTCACTGAACATGAATAAAACATGTAACCCTAAATTTTGAAACTTGTGAACTTGATATAAGTTAATAAAGGAAACTTGTGTTTTGGTAAATAGGATTTGTTCCAAAACCTGTTAGTGAAAATTGATGTTTGGCAACCTAAATGTAGATACTTCTAATAAAAAAATATTATTCCATAATTTTCTAGCTAACCCTAGGTTGTTTCTTAGGTCTCAAGTGGTTGTTTAAACGGGAACTACAGTTTTCGTATTAGAGAAGTGGTTCAAAGGCTTGGACCATTGGGCACACTAGAAAAATTGAGACATGAAAACTTAAACCTAGCACACTTAAATCTAGAAAACAACTTAGCAAGAATTTGAATATTTTTAGTAAACATGGAAGCTATGTATAACTTAGCAAATGAACTAACTCTCGCTTTGGTCTATGCAGGAGGCTCAGATGGAGTGGGAGGAACCTTCATGGAGACTCAGACCCACCACCACCACTAGATTATGGTGTAACAACCATTCTACCTCGATTCTACTGCACCCTTTAGGATGTTAATGCCGCTCTATGCAGAGGATTAGGTGGAGGACATGCAGCTAGTCATGATAGAGCTCCTTCTATCGAGGGTTAGGTATCTCCTTGACTTAGTGATGAGCATAGAGGAGAGAACTCTCACACGTAGTCACCAGTGAGTAGATTCACCACCTAGAGATAGAGTGACAGAGTTCCAGAGCATAGAGAGAGGTCCTGAGCCCAGGCTTAGGGATGAGTGAGCAGAGAGACATGAGATACCGATAGACCACAACAATGGATCACATCGTGAGATCCTCAAGCTTAGGCCCTCACACTACTCAAAGGGTGATATGGGTGGATTTCGTGCAGAGGCTTCGGCTAGTGAGCTTGAGCGGTTGCTTCAAGCTTTGTCCTTTTCTAAGCAACACGAAAGTTTGTGTTGCAATCCATCTACCGAGGGATGGAACAAGAGTATGGTGGAGGAGGAGAGAGTAGAAGCTCCATGTAGATTCGAGACAAGTGACCTAGGAGCTATTTTAGGAAAGATTCAAGAGTAGATATCTATCACTTGAGGTTCATACAACAAAGGATCGACGAAGTTCCATGACCTCTGCGTTAGGCTTCTCTATCGAGTGACAAAGTATGAGAGTAGATTTTAGATCTACTTAAGTATGTAGAGTATATGCAGATGAACAGTGTAGATTCACTAGTTCATCTGGGGTCTAAATTTGGATATTGGAGGTGTAGTGTGGATTTACTCGTCCATAGACTTTAGCGCGGAGGTAGTTGAGAAGGCCTATATTACGAGAGGAGACTCGTGGTAAAACCCAGAGACTAGAGACCGATTCAGAGCTGCATTCAAGAGATTGAGGGGGGGATCCTCCTCCTCGTGGTGGTCATCATTCCTCATAGTCATCCTTTCACCAGAAGAGCAGTCCATCCACCTTATAGACCTCCACAAAGATCTCGATGCATAGAGAGGTCGAGCATGGGGCCTCTTTCTAGGGGTCCCATCAGACATAGGTGGACCTAGAGCTCGGTCGGTAGGAGCTCACCAGTAGAGGCCACAACAGACCATAGTTGGATCATCAGATCCACACCATAGGATTCTAGGGCACCTATTGGAGGTGCTACTCCTTGGAGAGGATCAAGTGGTTGCTTTGGATGTGGAGTAGCTGGACATTTTTGGAGAGATTTTCCTCATAACCCTAACAAGGGTAAGGCACAAGTTTCAGAGCCGACAGTTGGTGACATGGGATGTAGTCACAAGATTTATGTAGTGGTTGAGAACTGGCAAGAGAGCACTAGAGCATAGTCATTGAGACCACATGTAGCATTGGTGGTATTCCTACCTCTGTATTGTTTGATTCTGGTTCTTCTGATTCTTTCATTGCACCATATTTAGTAGAGCGATGTAGGCTAGTGGCGCTAGGTAGGGTCTTAGTTAGGATTTTGAGATGGCTTCTAGAGCCAAGATCTCTATGGACTCCTCGCTTAAGGAGTTTGTTGTATATTTGGGACCTTTCACCACCACCTCGATCTCCGTATTATTCCTTTGGGCTTATATGGAGTCATCTTAGGTATGGATTGGTTATCTGCACATAGGGCTAGGATGGATTGTTATCATAAGACTATATCTTGTGTAGATGATTTAGGATTTGATTCAAGATCTCGGGTGTCGGGAGACCTGCTTCTATTCACACCATTTTTGCTATGCAACTTAAGCAATGTGTGCGATGCAGGGGTTTTCAGATGTATACTTTGTTATGGTCAAGGGAAAGATCGAGGATGGATCTAGTGGAGCATCACTAGATGATCATCCCATCTTGAGAGAGTTTTCCAATGTATTTCTAGGAGCTACTGTGATGCCACCCCTAGGTGAGATTGATTTCCATATAGATCTAGTTCCCTGAGTAGAGCCTTTTCACAGCACCTTATCGGATGACCACCCCGAAGCTCTATGAGCTCAAGTCAGTAGTATGAGGGCCTTTGGAGAAGGGTCTTATCCATCCTAGTGTATCCCCTTGGAGTGCACTAGTGATCTTCGTGAAGAAGAAGGATGGATCAAATGAAGGGAGCCACAGTGTTCTCAATATTGATCTCAAGTCATACTATCATCAGCTGAGGATTTCAGAGGAAGACATTCATAAGACCACCTTCTCGCATGAGATATGGGCACTATGATTTCATAGTGGTGCCTTTTGGGTTGATTTAATGCCCCTACAAATTGTTTATGAGTTTGATGAATGGGGTATTCAAGACATTTTTAGATTGTTTCATGCTCATCTTCCTTGATGACATTTTTATATACTCACATACACGCGAGGAGCATGAGGGGAACCTTCATCAGGTTCTTCAAAGTCTTTGTGAATAGTAGCTTTATGGGAACTTGGAGAAGTGTGCTTTCTTTCAGTCAGAGGTACAATATTTGGGTCATGTTATTTCTGGGGAAGGTATTGCAGTTGATCCTTCCAAGATTGGAGCCATTATGGATTGGCCAACACCCACTATAGTGACCGAGGTGTGCAGCTTCATTGGATTAGCAGGATATTACCAGAGATTTGTTCGAGACTTCTCTCAGATTACACACCCTATCACTTCCCTTTAGAGGAAAGGGAAGAAGTTTATTTGGTCAAACAGATGTGAGAAAACCTTCAGACACTCAAGGAGTGCCTCACTCAACACCGATTCTTGTAGTACCAGATCCACAGGTGGTGATTTATTTGTTTGTACAGATGCTTCTTTAGCAGGACTTGGAGGTGTGTTGATGCAGGATGGCACGGTTGTATCTTTTGAGTCTCGCAAACTCAAGGATCATGAGCTTAATTATCCTACCCATAATCTTGAGCTTACGGTAGTGGTGCATGCCTTGGTTAGATGGAGACATTTCCTTCTTAGAAAGAGATTCACACTCAGGACAGATCACTTGAGTCTTTGCTACCTCTTCATGTAGCCCAATATAAACGCTCACAATCGGCGGCGTTGGATGGAATTTCTTTAGGAGTATGACATGGAGATAGAGAATGTGAAGGGGAAAGAGAATGTGGTAGTAGGTGATCTCAGCAGACAGAGACACGTGGTTATGGCCACCTCAATGAGCATAGATTTACGGAGCAGGATTCTTCAGCAGCTTCCTCTTGACAACTTCTACATGGTAGTACGAGCAGAGATCAAGTCACGAGACCCCTTGAGGGGAATTTCAATGGTTTTTCCTTAGAGAAAGATGGTCTTCTATGGCATGTAGAGGTAGGATATATTTTCCCCCGAGATGGAGGCTTGAGGCATGAAATCTTGGTAGAGGCACATCGTGCACCCTATTCAGCCCATCCCGGGGTGAAGAAGATGCACACTACCTTGCGATAGTTATACCACTGGAGAGGACTTCATCAAGATGTGGCTCAGTTTGTGTCACAATGTTTAGAGTTCTAGAGGGTTAAGGCCGAGCATCAGCATCCAAAGAGTCTTCTTTATCCTCATGCCATACCGAATGGAAGTGGAACACCATTTCCATGGATTTCATTGTTGGGCTACCTATGTCGAGATATCACCATGATGCCATTATGGTCACAATTGATAAATTGACAAAAGTGGCTCACTTTTCTTCGATGAAGATCACTTATACAACATGAGAGAAATGCTTACGAGTTTATTTAGATGATATTGTCAAGTTGCACGAGATTCCATGGAAGATCATTTGTGACCACGATCCTTTGTACACTTCACACTTTTGGACTACCATGTAGTATGTCCTCGAGATGAGGATTAACTTCAGCACAACATATCACCCTGAGACAGATGGATAGACCAAGTGAGTGAATCATATTTTGGAGGATATGCTCAGGATGTATGTGATGGATCAATAGTCTAAGTGGGAGGAGTACTGTATTTAGTGGGGTTTCCCTACAATAGCAGTCATCGCAGTTCTATAGGCATGGATCCTTTTTAGGCATTATATGGTAGAGAGTACAAGACACCCCTTAGCTGGGACAAGTTAGAGGACAAAGTATCTCTTGGACCAGCTCTTTTGTAGGACATGGAGCAACAGGTAGTGTTGATCAGGCAGAGATTGCAGGAGGCATAGGACAGGACAGGAAGAAGTATGTGGATCAGCATAGGATTGATTGTAGTTTTGATGTGGGCATGAAGGTGTTCCTTCATGTTAGACCACATAAGATCCCTATCTTATGGAAAAGGTTCTAAGTTAGCTCCTAGATTCATTGGTCCTTTTGAGATCTTGGAGTGTATTGGCCCTTTGGCCTACCATCTAGCATTTCCACCCATCTTGTCTCACGTACATGATGTGTTTCATGTTTCTGTCCTTAGGAGGTACATTATAGATCCTTCTCATGTGTTGGACTAGACATCATTGTAGGTACGTAATCGAAGGCGTGTGAAGGTGGAGCCCGTCTCAGTATCATAGATCACAGGACCCCCGGGCCTTCGAGGTAGAGATTGATCAGTTCAGGTGCAAGTGGGGTAGATATGATGAGACTGCAGCCACTTGGGAGGATTCCACAATATTACTAGTTTAGTTTCCGTATTTGTTCCAGTGACTTTCGTGAGGAAGTCGAGTCTAAGGGGAGGGGGATGTAGTGCCCACTTCCCTTTGACACTTTTAGATACTGATTTTGATACTATTGATCATATTATGGACACTATTATGTTTTGTTTTAGTATGATGGTTAGATGTTAGATCATGGATTATTATTGATCTAGGATTCAGTTAGTATGCATGATGGTTACTAGAGACATTTTGATATGTGGATGATGATAGAATGTTGACATGGACATATTATAGATGTTGATTTGGACTTGTGACATTTGATATATTGAGTAGACCTAGTATGGAATAACATAGATGATGATATAGTTGATTAATTAATTAAAATAATAATGTTGAATTCTTGATGTTGTTGTGATTCATATGCTTAGATGATCTTGAGATGTTGTTATATCATTTTGGATGTTCTGATATGGCCACGAGGCCGAAGGAGGTATTTACATTTTGCAGGTTAAAAATCACAACAATGTCGGGGGACTGGAGACTAACCATATTAGAATTCTGGGTGAAATCAACAAGGTCACCATGGCAATTGTTTTGTGTGTGTGTGTTTGTTAGGGATTCCCATGGGGGATTTCCATTATATGTGACCATGGGATATGTATTTTATTATGTGTTCCTTTTAATTATTATTGAATGTATTTTATTAAGTAATGTGTTCCTTCTTGTAATTAATTTAAATGTGGTAGATTAATGTGAGAGATCATATAGTTAAACTTTAATTAAATTAAATTGGGGACATGGAATGTAATTAATGAAGTTGTTGATTTTAAATATTAATGTTGGAAGAGTGTGTAAGAAATGTGTAAGAAGGTGTAAGAGATGTGTAAGAGTCATGTAAGAAAGATTTTGGAAGGTTAAACACTTCATCTCCTTAAGAATTCGAATTTGTCCTTGGAGGCCAAATTTGGAGGCTTGTGGGACAAGTTAAACTTGTCCCACACCTCTTAAAATAATTCACCAACCATACCTATGGTTTGGAGGTTAAATTTAGGAATTTTTATTACATTTTGAAGTGACAATTTGTAAGTTTTAATTGCACTTCTCTTACATATTTTTAATTCAGTCCTTTTTGAGTATGGGTCATTTTGGAGTGTGTAAGTTATTTTGTCATTCTTATTTATTGTGATTTGGTGAATGATGTTGATTTCCTCTTGGGGTTGAGGAAGAATGATGTGGCATCCCACATGGATCCACATCATCCTCTTCTCTTCCCTCTCCTATAAAAGTGAAACTCCTTTCTTGTTTATGGTTGTTGAAACTTTGTCCATTCCTCTTGGGGTGCATTTTTCTTGCTGTTTTGGGAGCTTGTTGTGGAGGAAGTTTGGAGTCATTTCATGCTTGAACATTTCTGGTTTTGGACTACACTTTGACCTTTTGGAAAGCTTGAGGATCTTGGAACAAAATCCATTATGGAGAGGTAGGATCTTGAGCTTGTTTTTAAATGTTTTCTTTCTCTTGCATGCATGTTTAAATGGTGAATGTGTTTTTTGTTTTTGGCTGGTTGGGTAGACTACTTAGGATATGGTGTAGGAGAAGGCTATGGGGATTTCAAATGGGGGGCATAAGGGATTGCCAATGGCACCAGTTTTATTGTGGAGGGAGTTTTGGATTGGGATCCACCTTGGAAAAGAAACTGCTTGCATTTCTTACTCTTGGGATTTATAAGGGATAAACTTTAGGGGGGAATAAGGAGGGGTTGGGAGATATAAGGTTTATGGGATTTGATATGTTTATTGGTGGTATGATTTAGGTGGATGCCCAATTCCAAATAGGGAGGCATAAGTAGTTCCCCATAGTTCCTTGCTCTTGTTGGCTTGCTTGATCAAGCCTATGTGTTGTGTGAATAATTTCAAATGTAGTTGTGAACTGCTGTTCTTGTTTGGAATGAGTATCTTATTGATTTGTGCATGTGAAAATGTTGCTTGTATGTTTGTGGAAGCCATTGTTTCCATGAGTTGATTCTCATTCTCTATTTCAATATGGTTGGGGCTCGGGGGCCAATGAGGAAGGATGGCTTCTCCTTTCTCATTGGATGTCTTGGTTGGGTGGAGAGTGTTGCCTTTCCCCCTTCCTTGTTGTGATCAAAGATGAAAAGATGGAGAAACTAGCATGCTACTATTTGGAGCAAGAAGATATATAGTTTTGACAGTCCCAATCTTTTGAGAAAATTCATTGTAACCTTTCCCACCTTGAGTGGATGAGTTGTATAATGTTTGTAATGTGAAACCATTCATATTGATGATGGAAGTTTTAATTTGAATTGAGAAATGTAAAGAGATGTATTCCAGTCTCTGTTTGTAAAGAAATGAAAAGAATGTATATGTATGGTTTATTGTATTTCAAAGTTAAAAGAAAGAGATAAGTTGTAAAGATGTTCTTTGTTTGAATTCAATAAAGAAATTTCAAGCTCATTCTTATTCACATTGTTGTAATTGAAATGGGAATATCAAATGGTGATTGAGGCTGTGTTTTATTGCAATGGAAAGAAAATATGTATGAGAAAGCTAAACTGTATTGTTCTCTTTTGAATTGTGCATTAGAATTGAAATCTGAACTATAATTTAATTTAGAAATGAATGGTTGTTTTAATCAAGTAAATGTATTTGGCTAAGTTTAGGAAATATATATACAATTCCAAAATTGATAAAAGAAATAGTTCACTACCATAAACTTCATTCTGGCAATTCACATTTTAATAAAAATGAGTAGTTCAAACTTATACCAAACAATAAGACAAGAAACATTAAAATTCAGACTTAGTAAGTCCTAAGAAACTCAAATTTACCATAACAGTTAAGAAAGAACCTCCAAAACTTAATAAAAATCCAATTTGGAACTTGCACAGTCATTTTTCTTATCTATTGCTGAAAAATACAAGTTGAAATAAATTGAACAAATTGACTTCCCTAAAACACTCTAAACCCTCCCTAGACTAATCCTCCATGTCTTTGACATGTTGAGTGAAGGAGGAGTTCTAATTTAACCAAATTGAGAATTTGAAAACTGCCAACTCACTAATTAAAAACCTGTAGATTTCTTTCTCAAAATTTACCTCTCAAACTTCATCAATTTTTAAAATTTATGATCTATGCAAAGACGGCATCGAGCTTTCGAAAAGTCCTCGTTTTCCCAAAACCAAGCTTTCTAGCTCAAGTTATGGCCATTTGAAGTTTTACTTCAATTTGGCATTCAAAAAAATAATAAGATTAAATCTAACTATAGAAAAATTTAAATTTTAACTTTGGAAAAATTTCCCAAAAAGGTCTCACCATCCCACAACCAATCGGGGCCTACCACATGGCACCCTAGGAGGGGCGGACCAATTTTTAAACTTAACCCTTTGAAAAATTTTCCTTGGAATTTTTTTCCCATTTTACCTACCACCCCGCTGCCCGCAACCAATCACATGCTGCCACGTGGCATGGTGGAAGGGACTTTTTTCAAACTTAAAACTTATTCTTTTGAAAATTTTACTTGGGAAAAATTTTCCATTTTCCTCTCTGGCCCGCAGCCAATCAAAGGGCACACGTGTCCTCTAGGGGTTGAGGCAGAGGCGTGGTTCATTTTAACTTTTTATCCTTTTGAAAAATTTTAGGGAACATTTTCATTTTGGCCCCGAGGCCCATATCCTCGAGAAAGTGCCACATGGCACTTTTGGGGTGATAGTGGGTAGGTGGAACCCCTTTGTTTCTTTAGTTTTTGGCCCTTGGAAAAAATTCTAAAATTTCTCCCACGGCCCACTTCTCCACCTTCCCCGACTTTGTTCTTCCATGGGTGCACGGACCCGCACACCTTTTTCTTCCTTTCCTCCTTCATTGGGCACAAGGCACTAAATCCACCCACCGCTCTACCCTTCCCTTCTCCTTTTCCGCTTGGTACTAGGATTTGACACGTGTCCCTAGGGACCCATGGGGCGTGCGAATGTTTTGTGCCCTTGAGCTTTGCGATGGGAAAATTTCCCTATGCCACCCCCGCGACCCACCAAACCACCCAAGGCGCATTCCCCCTCCTCTTGCCACGTGTCCCCTAAGGGAAAATTTCCCTAGAAACTCCACCCACTCATATCTTGAGTTCTACAAGGAGTTAGGAGGACTTCTTTATATCACCGAAAGGTGGGAAAATTTCCTATCCATTGGGAATGGTTTAGGGAAATTTTGGAAGCATTAAGTAAGATAAAAATCTAGTTAAAAATATGAGCCTATTAGAGAGCAGGCATGGGGTAAAATTACTCCCTGAACCTGAATAAAACATGTAACCCTAAATTTTGAAACTTGTGAACTTGATATAAGTTAATAAAGGAAACTTGTGTTTTGGTAAATAGGATTTGTTCCAAAACCTGTTAGTGAAAACTGATGTTTGCAACCTGAATGTAGATACTTCTAAAAAAAAAAATTATTCCATAATTTTCTAGCTAATCCTAGGTTGATTCTTAGGTCTCAAGTGGTTGTTTAAACTGGCACTACACTTCAAGTTCTACCTTTCCCACTCTTCCACCCGAGACTCTTCAAAGTCGGTTGATATATGGCATGCCTATATACATCTCTCATGTCCTTATTCTTGCTACTTCATCAGCCCCTAATAATGTGACATTACCCTCACCCGCTTCACCCCTATGGTTTTGCAGGACCTAGGACCACTACCGCCGCTGCTCAATTTCACTCGCAGCACCTTTCATATCGGTTGTCCCCTCACCACCACCTAGACCATATCACAGTCCCACCCATTTTCTCAAAATACCTATTGAACATAACCATCCATGGTGTCGGTGACCCCTACTCCATTCCAGAATCTCATCCTCTCCATCCCACAAACATTGCCCCCAATCACTACCAGAGTCACGATGACCATCCCACCTACATACACCTACTATCAACAACCCCCTATCTCATCTATCACCCATTCTGATATGTGCCTTCTATGTCGGTTCCTTATTCTCAACCTCCCTATTAGGTTCAATATCTACCCCCTTATGCCATAGGAGGTGTCCCTCCATCACAACCTACCAATGACCTCATCAAGTTGATGATGGAAAAGATGCAGACATTAGAAGCATCGGTTTCTGTCTCACGTAATTCCTCACCTATGATGAAATTTGTAATGAGCCTATTCACCCATCCATTCCTATTCGACCATACCCCATACATTGGTAAATGCCAAAATTCAACCACTTCAATAAAAAAGAAGATCCACAACAACATTTGCGGTCCTTTAAACATGGGTGTTACTTGATTTCCCATGCATGATGAAACTTTACTTTTGAGGAATTTCCTAATGTCCTTGAGAGGACCTGCATTAGACTAGTACAATGGACTACCAAGACACTCCATTTACTCATTTAATCAAGTAGCCCAAGCCTTCCTAGATCACTTCTCCATCAATATTGTTAAGAAGGTTACCATGACTAATCTTTATTCCACACGACAATATGATGATGAGTCTATCACTGACTTCATCACTCCCTGACACAACCTCATTAACCAACTCACATTCCAATTACCTCAAATTGAGATTATAGAACTATTTACTCGGGCATGTGCTAGACACATCTCACCAACCCTATAGGTGTAAAATTTTTACACTTTTGATGAGGCATTCACCATGGCACAAAAATTAGAAATTCATGCTATCAAGAAAAGAAGATTCAACTTTGTAACAAGAATATCACATTCAAATCAAATGATACTTCTTCATCTTCGAAACCCCAAAAAACTATTCAAATCCCAAAGGGTCTACTAATGCCATAGTTCTCAAAGCTAGTCCCCCTCATCAATCAAACCCACCAAACACCCCTTCTAATCTCTCTCCTGTCCAAGCTTTCTAGTTTAGATGAGAAAAACAAAAGTACACTTCCATAAGAGAATCTTATTCTTTCATTTTGGAAAATCTTGTTAAGGTTGGTGCCATTACCCTTCCACCTCTAAAACCACATACTGGTTTTGATCCTAGAACCCATGCCTATGTGGTATAAGGAACATGAATTTTGCAACTATCATCATGTCAAAGGTCATAGTGACAATAATTGCATTACCTTCAAGAATATCATCCAAGAAATGTTAGACAATGGAGATCTAGTCTTGGATAGCCCGAATGCACCCACTAACCAAAACTTGCATATCTTCAAGAATCCATTCCCTAATCATGCCCCATCTTCCAAACAAGCTGGTGATACCTCAAATAATGATAGCAATGTCCATGAGGTCCACACTATTTTCAATGACACAAATAAGCTTCCCAATTACCTCATGTTCCTTCCATAGATGAAATCTTAGCCCGCGCTCCCCTACCTACACCAGAATCTATTTCATCTACTCCTCTACCCATAAAGGAACCCCTTCATGTTCCCCTTCACCCATGGAAGAGCCTATAATCAACATGCTACCTTTGACCCCTCAAAATTATGAGCAGTTGTCAGTGGCACCTCTCCTACTCATAGAAGATGCAGGTCCACCACCTACACCAACACAAGGAGAGTCCACTTTGGTCGGCCCATCCTCTCCTCTACCCATGGAGGATGTTATAGAAGTACCACCTCCTATAGACAACCATTCACCATCAAACCTTCAAGATCCCGTGATATGCTTTTGGCTCTCTTACCCACAGAGTCCGAGGCTAGCCATTTCCTATATCTCAAACACATTTTACGGGGATTTCCACTTGATCCACTTCATCCACCTTACTTACAATAGTATCATTCTCATGCTTAGTTGATTGCCTAGACTATATCGATAGAGCCTTACTTTGGGGCATATTCTACTTATTGTTTCAACACAAATGCAAATGCCATTCACTCGACACCTCCACTATCTATCCAAAAGTGTTTCGAGAGACCAAAACAATTCCAAAACATTATCATGACACCACCATGTCCCAACTCACACCTTTTCATACCCAACATGCATCTACACCCAAACCCACACATATATCATCTCCCTTACCTAAACCTATCACTACCATAGGGGTCATACCAATAGCTAGCCTTACTCACCCACCCATCAAATTAGATTTAGCTACATCTTCCAAAACTAACACCAAAATTAACCCAGCTCCTAAAAAGAAGATCCAATCTCCTAGATCTCATACCCCAACCTCTCCTACCACACCCTTATCACCTTCACCCCTTCTATCCATCCTAGCACCTCACCCCTCGATCCCGGCAAAAGAAACCCCATCCACTAGTAAACCAAGAATGCAACAACCCATTTCCCCATCACAAACCTCTAATATACCCAAGCAACCCACACAACCTCCGCCCTCACCCGTAACCTTCTTACCACCCATACCTCTAATATCATCAATAATTTCCTCATTACACATGACACTTCCTTCTCTTTCACTCATGCCTCTGTCCAACCCACACCACCTACCTCCATATCACCTCGTTACCCTCATAGGTAACCAGCCCTCTTCCACCATCAGCTTTTCCCTCCACATCGTACGCCCCATATCACCTTTACCCAAAAATATGCAACCTAAAGAAAAAAATCCGCTACCCTCCAATAAGGTAGTTAAACCAACCAAACCTTCAATTTCCAGTTCTTCTACCATGCCCCTACCCAAGTAGATACAACCAACACCTAAGACCACACCACACACCAAACTAGTAGCCCAACCTACTCCTCAGTAAAGAATCTTCCTCCATAGCTTAACCACACTGTACCCAAACCCACATTCACCTCCCATTGATCCATTATCGGGGTCCTAGGCTAAAATCCTAACCAATCTCCTCAAACTTTTGTCATCACATTACCACCTCTTAGACCTTACAACCCACTCAAACCCAAACCAATAGGGTTTGAATGAAACCATAATTTACACCTACCATCGTGTGTCCGGGACATGATGTAGAGAACTCGTAAGACTTTAAAACCCGCTCTTGTCTAATTTGTCCTCCTCAAGAAAAATTTGATGATGATGATCTTATTGATGAGGACCCATTTCACCTTCACCAATTTCACATATATTCACCCATTGTCTACTCAACACAAAATCTCCACCCCCACAACTCTTTGATCCACCCCCGAGATTCGAGATTAACATGGTATGTATATCGAGTTGGAAAACCACCACCCAAATGCCAATGTGCCCTACTCATCTCACAAGGGTCATATCCACCACTAGGTTTTTTCCCTCTTACCATTATACCTTCCATGAAACACCCTCTTCATCCACCTCCCTCACATTAACATGATAAAATTTCCACCACTTGTGTTTAGAAAGACAAGAGCAAGGAGAAAGCAATAAGCCCATCAACCAACCCTATACCTAATATACCAACCGCACCCACACCTAAAGTCATCATTCGAGGTCCTGTATATCCCATTTCCAATAGGGTCACACATCACACAATGCTAAAGCAACTACACCAATCCCCCTCAAAATGTCTTTATACGACCTCATCCAAACCTCAGAGTCACATTGTCAAGCCCTCATGGAGGTCCTTCAATCTATCAAAGTCTTACCAAATGACCCCACACCCATAGCCTCCATCATTACCCCTCACCACGTAGCCTCTCTCACTAGGTCTTCACCTTCCTCTACACCTTCACCCACTTGCCAAGTGGCCACCCTTAATTTTTTAGATGAAGAGATCACTCCCTTCCAGTCCGATGACCCCGATCCTACTCTTTTCATCTCTGTCTTTATCAATAATATACGCATATGATGCGTTATGATCGATGGTGGTGCTAGTATTAACATCATCTCCTCCCATGCATACGACCAAATGAAAATACCTACCAATTGCATGCATAGTAACCCTGTTATGCTACATTCCTTCAATGAGGCCATGACCTCTACCCTAGGTACCATCATTCTCCATGTCCTGTGTAGGTCCCTACATCATCCTGGAAAATTTTCTATGTCCTAGAAGGGGAGTTCTAGTATAACTCGTTGCTTCACCAACCTTGGATCTTTGCTATGGGTTGTGTCCCTTTGACTTTACATCAATGCCTCAAATTTGAACATGAGGGACATAATTACACCATCCTTGTCGACCCCTCACCTTTCAAGACCTTTAACATGCTATATCAAACCAATGATGTGTTTATACCAGTCAAGGCATCCGCCACCAAAACCACTTCATCTTCACCCACTAGCCATCCACAAAAATTCCATTACTCTCTACGCATCTAACCTCGTTATCCCTACTATAGTTGTAGCCTCTACTATTGGCACCCTATTTTCCCCTTCATCTAGCGATCCATCTATACCCGTTACCTACATACCAACTACTGATCCTTAGAAGGTGTTTTTCAATGCCTCACTTTGGGGGAATACCACCTATATAATATCGATACCTTGCTCACCCCAAGAGAGTACAAGAATCTATGCCAACACCCCAGTTATGACATTCACATCGGTGACATTTTCCCTTATGGCCCTCCCCACCTTCACACCAACCTAACATATGGGGGACTTGATATGGCCACCTATAAACCCAAACCTCCATCCCAAACCCAACCATTTTCATCCAACCTACACTCCCTCACTAACCATTTCACTCACTCACACTTTCCTCCACCGGTGCATGTGGAAAGGATTTGGCTTTAGTTTTTATGAATAAGGCCGCCACACTATCATCTCCTGTACCTCTCGTAAACACAATGACCGTAGTGGCATTGGTTTTGATGCTCCATCCTTTAAGAATATTTACATTGACCTTATCCAGGATGAGAAATATTCCCCTCTCATTCACCCACATTACCATCTTCACCCATGGAGTCCATAGATCCTGAATCTATTCCTCCTAACTTTTTTTTTTAAACACCATTTCCTAGGACCGCTGACCTATCAACATGATGGTGAGGCTCCCTCTTCTCTCTCATTCCTGTATCCTGACATGATCAATGATGATACGCCTTCAATTAACGTCATTCAATGTCAGGACAATGAGTCCATCCTCACCTACCTTGGTGTAGAAGACTCTTATATTCACCGGTCGTTACCCTCTGAGACACAAACCATGTTGAATGAATCGACCATCAAAATCAACATTAATACTCAGGACAACCCACACATTCTAAAGATCGGCCAATCCTTAGATGCTATTAAACAGGAAGCCTTCACCTCTTTCCTTCGGGACCATAGCAACACATTTTCTTGGTCCTATGCCGATATGCCCGTATCGACCCAAAAATCATGGTTCATAATATCATAACCATTCTTGATGCCAAACCCATCAAACAAAAGCTACAGAAAATGTATCCTCGCATTGCTTATCCCCAATGGATTTCTAACATCATTCCTATCACGAAAGTGATAGGGGGACTTCTGTATTTGCATGGATTTCCATGACCTCAACCTCGCCTATCCCAAAGATGATTTCCCACTACCAGAATTGACCAATTAGTTGATCTCACTACTGCCATGAAATGTTATCACTCATGGATGGTTTCTTGGGCTATAATCAAATATTACTAGCTCTCGAGGATCAACACAAGACTTCCTTCATCACCCCTTGGGGGACTTTTTGCTATCGAGTCATGCCCTTCGCCTCAAAATTTCGGTGTTATATATCAACGAACCATGACTTGCATCTTCATGACATCATGCATCACATATTGGAGGATTACGTAGATTATCTACTTTCCAAATCCAAGCATCGAACCAAAACTACTCATTCTTAAAGTCATCTTTGACCGCCTCATCAAATATTGTGTTCGTCTTCAACCGAAAAGTTGTCTTTCACGGTACTTTCTAGGAAAATCCTAGGTTTCATCATTTCTTTGTGTGGCATAAAAGTCGATCCTGCTAAAGTCAAGGCTATCCTTAAAATTCTACCACCCACTAATATCCATCATCTTCATAGCATATAGGTAAAGTTGTAATCAATTTTTCATTTTATCTCCCATCTTTCCGACCATTATCAACCATTCCATCATCTTCTCAAGAAAGATGTTTCATTCAAATGGGATGATGAATTCCATAAAGCCTTTGAAGCCTTGAAACAATACCTCCTTCAACCACTAGTGCTCATTCCTCCTAAGGATGACCAACCCTTCTACCTATATATTTCTACCATTGACCATTCTCTAGGTGCCATGCTCGCTCATCGTGACGACCAACACCGAGCAAATGGTTTATTACATAAGCCATACCCTTATTGACTATAAAACTAGATATACATGCCAAAAAAACTTTTCCTAGCCTTAGTTTTCATCGCCACCAAACTCTGCCATTACCTACTCAACCACAAAACCTTCATCATTACTAAGATTGACCCATTACACTACATGTATGCCAAACCTTATCAAAATCAATGTGCCACTCGGTGGCTTATGCTTCTGGCTGACCTTGACCTCAAATTCATCCATCAAAATCCATCAAGGGACAAACTATCACCAACCAATTGATGACGCACCTCTTTCCGGGAATCAACCCTCTAACTTCAAATTTCTAGATGAGTCTATAACTACACTTTCCCTAGACGAAACCGCTTACCAAATGACACTCTTCTTCGATGGCTCCAAGTGTTAGCATGGGGGTGGGGCTGTTGTTATTCTCATTCCACTTGATGGTGAACCTATGCCTTTGTATTTCAAACTCGATTTTGATTGTACAAACAATATTGCTGAATACGAAGCACTCGTATTGGGTCTTCAGGCTGCTTATGCCTTAGATGTTAAGTCAATCAACATCTTTGGTGATTCTCAGTTGGTCATAAACAAATTCAATGGTATATACTAGTGTCATAATGAGATACTTCAAAAGTATAAGTATCATGTGGACATACTTTTGACCACCTTTTACCATTACACACTTCAAACCACCCCACGTTCTACTAATAAATTTGTAGATACCATGGCTTGCTTGGATTCTCAGATACCTGCTTCGCCCCCGACTCTAAAATATTTGTCACTATACAAAGGCTACAATCACCATCTTATTTACCTTGTGAGGTCTACTCTATCAAAACCATTGCCCCTGACCCAAGTGACCTTTGGTATAAGAAATATGCAAAATATCTTTCCCTTTCCATTTTACCCGCCGACCTCACTCATAATGGACAAATGTGCCTTTCTTAAAAGTGTCTCCCATTATGTCATCATGGGTGGAATTATTTAAAACAGTGGTTTCAAAAGAATTCTCTTGTGATGCCTTACAATTTTGAAATTCCCTACACCATTAAGGAAGTCCACGATGGAATTTGTGGAGGTCACTTTAGTGGTCTCACTGTCACAAAATGCATTCTTTACCTAGGCTATTATTGGCCAACCCTAAACCATGACTGTTGTGATTATGTCAAACACTATGTGAAATGCCAACAACATGCTAATCTCCATCACACCCTAGTCATGCCTTACAGTTCACGCGAGACCTTTGGCCTTTTCTCAATGGGGTTTGGATCTTGTTGGTGAGATCAACCCCATTCTTCACAACACCACCAATGGATCATAATCGCTACTGAATATTACACTAAATGGGTAGAATCCATTCCCCTCATTTCTACCAAAGCCAAGAAAATATGTGAATTCATCAACCATCACATCTTTTTCATTTTGGTGTCCCTCACCGCATTATCACTGATAACGGAAAAAATTTGAAAACAAAACCCTACGCAAACTATGTGATGCTTTCGGCATCTAACTTAGTTTCTCATCACCTTATTACCCACAAACCAATGGTCAAGCTGAATCAACCAATAAAACCTTGAACAAAATTCTTATAAGGTAGTTAATGATACTGGAAAGATTGGCATATGCACATTCCTTTCACTTTGTTGGATTATCACACTAGTATTCACACTTCTACTACTCGCCACCCCCTTTTCTCTAGTCTACGGTACTGAGGATGTCTTACCTCTAGAAGTTCATATTCCATCCCTCTGCATCTCACTATAAGACATGCTCAACGATGATGAATTTCACTAGGATCATTTGGTGCAACTTTAATTATTAGATGAATGTCATCTCAACACTCTTGACCATCTCCAAATCTACTAAAAATGTATTAAACGTGCCTATGAAAAACATGTTCATGAACAAAATTTTAGGTTCAGTGACCTCATCCTGAAGGAAAATCAACATGTAACTAAAGAGGAGAAAAGTAAACGAGGAAAATTTTCTCCTAATTGGCTTGGACCCTATATCGTCACCCATGCATATGGATCGGGTGATTATGGTTTGTCTTAACTTGAAGGTAAACCTAAACCTGAGCCCCTTAATGCCTTGTATCTTCGACCATTTTATTGTTGATATCAAGTCCTATATCACTTTCTATCAATTGATCACTCATCCCTTGAGCGCTATTCACCTTCCATATTACCCATTTTGAGGATCCACGACTAAACAAGAATCATGTGATTACCCGTCACCTTTTAGCCTTATCTTCAATATGAGTACCACGACTCTACTCATAGCATGATTCTCATAGATACTTTTCATCTTCTTCAAGATGAAATCTGATGGTCGCTCATTACTATAAACCTCCTCTTCACTATTAATCTTTGTGTACTATAATAATTTCCTCTAAACAAGAACCTAATCATCCTCTATTGTCTTGTCCATTACTTAAACATCCAAAAAAAAAAAAGGGATACAACTCCTTGATTCAAACATCTAGCAAAAAGATGACTCCCTAAAAAGGGACATCTCTTCTTTATATTCTACCACTATCAATAGACTGCTCCCTTGAAGGATAACTATATATAGTCATTACAAAAATATAATAACTATTCAGAAGCTTCCCACATCGATCAACTTCACAAAGACCTCAAGGAGATAATATACCCATCCCATATAGACTTCCCACATCGATCAGTCTATTAAAATCAAACAAATAAAGAAAAAGATGAAATTTTCATCATGGACTTGCCTATTTTGGATTTTGGGTTTCTTGTTACAACTACACGTTGTCATATGCTAATTTACACTAAACCTCCCATTCCAACCTCAAGCCTACATTACCTATACTTGTCTTTAATTGCATTTAGGGACTTGTTATTTTACCCATACCTTGGCCCTACCCATGCCGTGACCTCGCTACCTGGACTTGAAACATTGTTAATGACCTATAACTCATGTGCTCGTATACCTTGTGACACTGTTACCCATGTTGTTTGACCTAATGACCTTACCTTGCCTATTGCCATGCTTTATCTTGACCCAACCTTTGGTGTACTAGAACATACCTAAATGTTCCTGCACCTGACCTGTGATGTGCTTCCACACCATATCCTATACCTTGGATACCAAAATCACCTCAACCTTGTTTGGATAAACCTATCGACCTTAGACGATGTAGAGTTTGCATGCTCTTCAACTTGGTACCATGCCGTAGTTTATACATGTGTGTGTGTTTGAATGTTGCTACCTTTGACCCTAGCCCATTACCTAGATTACCTGATTGGACCTTTACCCAATTACCCCCATTGTCCACCTTCCTCTTCATCACATCCACCTTTTATCAAACCACTCACCGATTTAGTCTTCTACCTCATCCATTCCTAGTTTGAGGGGGATCACCTTCACCCACACATGGGGTAACCACATCTTATTTTTGTCAATGTCACTTACCAATACAAGCTACACAACAAAAAGGGGTAAAATGTAGACACCAAAATTGGGTCACACTCCCCTTGGTCCCTTATCAAATAACCAACTCAAGCATACTCATCTAACCATGGCCCCTTCCACCCCACATCACCATTAATTTAATTTAATTAATATATATCCTCACAATATTTAATATCTAATTACCTTAATTTCTACCCCACCACCTCACCTAGACACCTCATCTAGCCACCTCACCCTAGACCTATTCTTGGCATGTTTCCATAACCAATAATAACTAAGTCTTACTTGCCTTAATGAGATAATATTTGGTCTAACCCTAAAATCAATCCCTAAAATCTCTCTAACCACATTCCCACTCATTAGAAGGGAATTTTCCATTCTAATCCACAAGAATAAACTAACTAGGCCCCAAGAAATTAGAAAGATCTACCCATTTTAGTAAACCTAGGGAATCCCACCTTAACCGAACGCCGCACCCATAAACCTATCCGATCAACCCGAACCATCGTTGGTTACCATTTATTCACCCAAACAGCCTTTTTTTGGGTTGAGCACATTCTGAGAGCAAGAGAATGAGATCAGAGCTGCATGCTAGTGAAACCAACATCCTTTCATGTATCCAAACATCTAAAGCCATCACTAGGATAGATATTGAAGCATTGCACCCATGGAATCATTCTGGGAATCACTGCTATGATATCCAACACTATTCTTCTGATCAACAACCACCTCCATTCAGCCATCAAAATATACATCACAGTAAGTACATCTCTATCAACATTGTCTATTTCAACATAGTTAACTTTTTTCATTCCTTCCATTAGTTTATACTTTACATGTTCATTCCTCCATTTCTTAATAGCTTGTAATCCCACCATTTCCCTTACCCACACCACCAAATCACCATTCCGACCTAATATCCATTTCTGAGTGTACTTGAGATCTCCACAGACCTTCTCATCCACTCTCCCAACCTTATTTGACCTCAGATCAACCCTTCCATTTGATCTATTTGAGTTTCTTTTACCTCGACCATATCGATGCCGGTTATCCACAACCACCATCGGTTCTACCTAAATTGACATCGATCACACCCGACCAACATCGGTCTCTATGTTTTATAACTTGACCAAGAATAGACCCAACAATCATCCTACTAGTTAACCTAAATAACCTAGAATCGAGACCACGACCGGTCCTCAGTACCTTGATAGATACCTCATCTCTTAGATCCAACTATAGCCTATCCTCTGTTGTGATTGGATTTTCTTATTATACTTGAATGAAATACCTAAATCATATCAACTACAATAGAAATTTACTTATTTCTCAAATTAATTTTTTTAAACAATGGATTGACAGCCATCTAGGAAGTATCACACTTCTCGAACTAGCATATGTTAGGTAGTCCTTTCATATATCATTTAACTATCCTTTTTGGTCTTGTTTTCTATTACGGGTAGTTCCTCCTAGCCAAAAGGAATATCTCACATTCAGATGTGGATCAAGAAGTTAGAATGCACACACAACCATCAACCGACCAAGAATTTTATAGGTATTCCTCCTTGGCCATTACCCTTATCTATTACATCATTCAAAAAGGTAAAGAAAATGGTGAAACACACAAAGGAATCCTTAGTCAAGGAGTGCATAGTTGACCTAGGACCATTTTCCACAACCTTGGATCTTCGTATCCTTCCTCTGGGTTCCTATGGGATTATTTTGGGCATGGATTTTTATCTATACATAGGACTAGAGTTGATTATTACTTTGTAAGGTAATATCATGTGTAGATGATTTGGGAGTTGAGACAGTGATAGTGGGAGTTAGGAGACCCACCTCTATTCTCACCATATCCGCTTGTCAAATTAAGTGATGTGTATGATGAGGTTACAAGTTATATATTGTCTCGAGTTAGAGAAAAATCGAGAGGATGATTCTAGTGGGCCATCACTTGATGATCATCATATCTTGAGGGAGTTTTCAAATTTATTTCTGGGGAGCTTCCAAGTTTACCTCCCTAAGGTGAGATAGATTTTCACATTGATTTGGTTCATGGAGTAGACCTATCTTAGAATGTCTTATAGGATGAATATCGCTAAAATCTACGAGAGCTAAAGTTGTAGCTAGAGTGCCTTATTGAGAAAGGCCTAATCCATCTTAGTGTATCCCCTTGGGGTGCACTAGCGATTTTGTAAATAAGGGATGGATCTTTGCGATTGTGTATTTATTATTGTTAGCTAAACAAAGTAATGATCAAGAATCGTTAACCCCTTCCAAGTATTAATGATATGTTTGATCAGATGAAGGGGGACACCATATTTTCTAAGATAGATCTTAATTCTAGATACCATTAGTTGAGAATCACGGAGGAAGATATTTCTAAGACAACTTTCTGTATGAGATATGGCCACTATGATTTCATAGTAGTGCCTTTCGGTTCGACGAATGCTCCCGCACTATTCATTAGTTTGATGAATGGGGTATTTTAGAAATTTTTAGATCTCTTCATGATAGTATTTTTGATGATATTTTGAATTACTCATGCATGCATGAGGAGCACCTTCACTAGGTTTTGTAGTGTCTTAGAGAGAAATAGCTTTACGGGAATCTAGAGAAGTGTGCATTCTTTCATTCACAGGTGCACAATACTTGGGTCACATAATTTGGGGGAAGGTATCATCCTCGATCCTTCCAAGATTATAGCTATTATGGATTGGATCGTGCCAACCAATGTGATAGAGGTACATAGTTTCATGGGGTTGGAAAGAGATTTGTTCAAGACTTTTATCAAATTGAGCACCCCATCAATTCCCTTCGTAGAAAGGGAAGAAGTTTGTTTTTTCTCATGGATGTGAGCAAGCCTTAAGTACACTAAAGGGATACCTTACGTCAGCAACGATTCTTGTTGTTCCGGACCTTTAGAGGGATTGCTGTGTACAAATTTTCCTTGGTAGAATAGGAGGTGTTTTGATGCAGAAGGGCCATGTGATTTCCTTTGAGTCTTGCAAACTCAAAGAACATGAGCTAAATTATCCAACTCATGACATTAAGCTCCAACCATGATGCTTTGGTTTTTCGTGACATTTACTTTTGGGTAGGAGATTTATTCTACATGCTTTGGTTTGTCGGTGACATTTACTTTTGGGTAGGATATTTATTCTTAGGATAGACCATTTGAGCTTACGTCACCTCTTCACACAACCCAATCTCAATGCTCATTAGCGGTGTTGGATGGAGTTTCTATGTGAGTATGACATGGAGATAGAGCATGTGAAGGGGAAGAGAATATTTTTTCCAGTTCTCTAAGTAGAAGTAGACATTTGGCTATGGCTACTATAGTGGATACAAATTTGTGGAGCAATATTTTGTGATAGCTTCCACATGAAAATTTCTACCTTGTAGGTAGATCAAAGATTGAGTCTCAGAGACCCCTTTTGGGGAAGTTTTATGGTTTTAAAATGGAATTCCTAGACACAAAGGTTAGATATATGTACTATGGATGGAGGTTTGAGACAAGATATCTTGGTAGAGGCTCATCATGTAGCTTATTTAGCCCATCCAGGGGTGAAGAAGATGCATGTTACTTTAAAAAAAATATACCATTGGAGAGGTCTTTGGAGAGATGTAGCTCAATTTTTTCATGTTGTCTAGAGTGTAAGAGGGTGAAGGATAAACATCATAATAAAATTGGCCTTATTTACCCACATGTTATACCAGAGTGGAAATAGGACACCATTTCCATGGATTTCATAGTAGGGATACTAACGTCGAGATACCACCATGATGCCATCATGGTCATGGTGGATAGATTGATGAAAATGGCTCATTTTATCATGTGAAGACCACCTATATAGCTAGTGTAGTAGTGAGAGTGTACTTAGATGAGATTTTTAGACTACACAGATTCCACGAAAGATCATTTGTGACCATGATCCCTTATACACATCACACTTTTGGACTACCATGCAGCAAGCTCTTGGGACAAGTATCAATTTCAAGATTTACATATCATCCAGAGACACATGGATAAATGGAGTGGGTGAATCAGATTTTAGAGGACATAATTCAATGTACATCATGGATCATAAGTCGAGGTGGGAGGAGTAATTATATTTGGTAGAGTATTCTTATAACAACAATTTTTAGAGTTCTATTGATATGGCTCCATTTCGGATAAACTTTATGGCGGGGTAGTGCAAGACACCACTGAGTTGGGACAAAATTGAAGACAAAGTATCTCTTGGACCAGCTATGTTACTAGACATGGTGCAGTAGGTTATTTTGATCCGACATAGGTTGTAGGAGGTAAAGACAGCCATAATAACTATGCATATCAGAGGAGAGTTGTCCGTAGTTATGAGGTGGGCACGAAGGTGTTTCTTCATGTTAGACCTCATAAGAGTCCTATCCATTATGGAAAATCTAAGTTATCTCCTATATTTGTGGGTCCATTTAAGATCCTGGAGTGGATCGGTCCCTTAGCTTACCATCTAGCCTTACCACCCAACTTGTCTCACGTGCATGATGTGTTCCATGTATATGTTCTTAGGAGATATTTCCTATATCATTCTCATGTATCTGATTAGACCACATTGTAGGTGCAGGAGTAGGGGTAGATGATGGTGGAGCCCTTAAATACTTTAGATTGTGGGACCTTGGGCCTTTTAGGCCAAGATATTGATCAAGTGCGAGTCCAGTAGGATAGGTATGATGATACTTCTACTACATGAGAGGATGCTACATTATTATGAGTCCAATTTCCACACCTATTTCAGTGACTTCTAGGAGAAATTTGAGTCTAAGGGGAGGGGGATGTAGTTCCCACTCCTCTTTGACACTTATTATATTTTTATTTCGATTATTTTTGACTATAGACCTAGATATTATTATATTATTTTGGTTTAGCATGATGTTAGATGATGGATATATTTTGACTATTGATGGATTGTGATTCATATTATGATTTGTGTGGATTCTTAGAGGCATAGAGATACATTTTATATTGATGATGATGATGTGTTATCAAATATATTATTGACATTCGAATTCTCATCATGTTGACTATGATTTAGCATTTAAACTAATCTCGTGATCTTGTTGATATTGATGAAATGGTAGAATTGAGATGTTGTTGAAATTTTAGAACAAACATAACATTGTTTAGTTGAGATGATGATTTAGTTATATGAAGATTTTTATTTATTGATGTGCATATATTTTATCCTTGATGTATTTGATGTGGCTACGAGGCCGAAGGATGTATTATGTGATTTTATAGGCAATTATATCACAACAATAAAAAGCGTGTTAGGAGACCAACCAGAGTAGGATACTAGATGGATAAAATGATGATCACCATGGAAACTTATGGAATGTGTTTTTTTTTTCTATTAGTTTGTTAAGGGGTCCCCATGGAGGGATGACCTCCAATTGTGACCAAGGGCTTTATGTGTAATTCTTTACCTTTTCTTTTTATTTATTTGTGGAGTATGTGATGTAATTTGTGATGTAATTCATTTTAATCATTGTTGATTAATGTGCCTTAATTAAGTGAATTAATCATGTTTATTAAGATATTTTGGGATGTGACAAAATGGGCTATTTTTAGAGTAGTTAGTCCTTTGTATTTTTGATTTAAGTTGAGTGTATGTGAAATTGAGTGTTGTACATCGTACCTTACTTGGAAATTCGGATTTGGGTTTAAGGGCCATTTTTGGAGGCATTTGGGACAAGTTAAGATTGTCCCACACCTCTTAATTTCTTACACCAACCCTACCTATGGATTGGGGGTCCAAAATAGACCCAATTATGTGTTTTTAAGGAAAAAAGTGACATTTATTGCACTTTTATTACATGGGTTTTAAATTAATGTCCTTAGGGGGTGTGGGTTTGTGTTGAGTATGTAAGAGGCTTGTCATTTCTATCAACCACTAATTTATCGTGCATTGGGGTTTAGGTTTGATTTGTGATGTGGAGTTGAGGATGAATAATGTGCCATCCTACATGGAGCCACCTCACCCTCCTCTTCTCTTTTTTATATATGCAAGTTTATTTGTTTGTTTGGGGGTTACTTCATTTTATTGTGCACTTGTATTTTTGAGTTAGAGATTTTTTGGAATGCTTGTTGAATTCTTGGAGCTTGTTGGAGTTGGATTGAGCTTGAAGGATCTTGGAGTGTGATTCCTTGATCAAGTTATTACTATGGAAAGGTAGGAGCTACACTCTTTTTACTTGTTTGTTTTTATATGTGTGTATTGCATGTATGTGAATGGTTTGTGTTCTTGTTGGGATCTTGGGTAGAATTCCTAAGTATGGTGTAGGAGAAGGATATGGGTATTTTCTATTGTAGGGAGGCATAATAGTTTATTTCATGTTTTGGGAGGGATTTGGGTTGGTGCCCCACCTTTGATAGGAAAATTCTTGCATTTCTTACTTGGTTCTTTTGAGGGAGACAAAAGAGATTATAGGGAGGCATAAGAGAATGTGGGAGACATAAGAGGATCTTGAGGGAGGCACAAAAGTTGCATAGGGGTTTTGAAATTTATTTTGGAGGGTTTTAATGTGGGCACCTAATCCCAATGGGAGGAATAAGTGATCTCCCCATATATCCTTGCTCCATTGGCTTTGCATTTTCAAGCCTTGTGTACTTTGATAGTTCATACTTGTGATTGTTATATTTTTTTTGAACGTGAACGTGTGTTAAATGGTTGTGAAATTTCATATTGTGATGTGGAATCATTTTTTTAGTTTCCATGAGTTGTATCCATTCCTTATTTCATTTTGGTTGGGACTCGGGGACCAATGAGGGGATAACTTCTTCTCCTCATTAAATTATTGGTTGGGTGGAGAGTGTTTCCTCTCCCCCATTTTTGTTGTTGTGATTGAAGTGAAAAATGATGGAGATCTTGTTGAATATTTTAGACTTGGAGCATTTGTTGAAATCAAAAGAAATCCTTCATTGTAGAGACCTTCTTATAATTCCCACTTAAGGTGGAAGACTAGTATAATTACATTTAAAAGAAAAGTTGTAATTCATATTTCATTTATTAAGTTGTAATGTATTGTTAGAAAGAAAGCTCTTTGTATTGTAAGGAATGAGCTATGCTCAAAGAAAAAGAAAGTTCATTGTTATTTGTAGAAGTTGCATTATTGTAAGAATGAAGGGAAAACTTGGAAGTTGTAAATCATTGAGAATGTATTCTTAGTAAATCTTAAATGTATAATAGTTGCTTGTGCTTTCCTTGAGTAAATGGTTGTAGTTGAAATGGAAGGATGCACTAAATTATAATGAGTTACCTTGTTAAAAGATTACATTTTTGTAGTGGAAAAGAAAGCAATGATACTTAGGAATAGATTGAATTTCATTCCTTCATTTGAGTTTGAAAACAATTTTGTTGGAAAAATATTCTTGTAGTTTTTTTCTTGTTACTATTGGAATAGGAAATATTTGAATTTAGTAATTTAAGTATGGAATGAATAAATAGTTTAACCTTTCAACTAGAGACTTTAGGCACATAAATTCAAGCTAAGGATAAGTCAGTAAATCACTCTAGTAAAAATTTTTAAGGAATTTTTTAGAATTAATGGTTCTGTTTTCAAGAAGAGGATGTTGACTGTGGAGAGTGGCGTCTCAACCACTAGTCTAATCAAAGTGATGGTCTATGAACCACCACCCAGGAAAGGTAGTGGTTTGTGAATTGTCACCTAGGTAGGGCGAAGGTCCCAGGATCACTAGCCTACTTTGGGTGGTGGTTTCATTACTATTGTCGCAAAAAAATTAAAATCTGTGACTATATAAATTTAAACTTGATTAAATTAAAATCTGAGCCTATTAAATGTAAAAAGGAGACAACCAAAAAACTATAAAGGAACAAAATCATTGTATGAAGCAAGTAAATCCTTTAATGGACATCTAAATGTATTAAATCTCATAAATTAAAATAGAAATAAGGTTTTACCCCAAACAAAGAACTCAAGAATGGAAATAACTAAATAACAAGTCCATATTTAGAGTGGAAACCTATACAATATTCAAATGGAATGCATTGCTATAATAAATCCATAATCTAAAATAAAATAAGCTTGATCCTAATGAATCCCTCCATGGATTCCTTCCTTTCTCCATGGCTTCCATTTCTCCAACCTATAAATTAAAGAAAAGAAAAGAGACCAAATGAGGAGGCTAGGGAAAGAAAAAGGATTTAATAAAATTCCATAAGGATGGTTAGGGTTAGCTTGGAACTCTAAGATCTAGTGGCCACAATTGATTTGATCCAAGGGTTGAGAATCAACCCTACAATTTTTAGGTAAGAATGAATATTATGGACTTTTAAATAATTTTAATGTTTGTGAAAATGGGTGAATGGGGCCACTTAATACCCTTGTATGTTAAGTTAATTATGTAACTCTTCTAGTATGTTTTTAGTAAATGATTCAATGGAAATATTAAAGCTAGTAATTATAGGGAAACTATTTAACCAAGTAAAATAAATTAATGGACACTTTTCTAACAAATTTTAAATGTATCGACCTTAGAAATGGATCAAGAATATTTAATTATTAATCTAGACTTGTTGTGTTTAATGTAATGTAGTAGATTACTAGTAGAAGTTAATTAAACGTATTATAGGGTTGACATCCTTTCAATTTTTTAAAACAAAAAAAATTACCGCAACTTTCAAGATAATTATTAAGGTTCAATGTGGTTTTAGAATGTCAGAATTTGTGGGCATTACAATTTCTAGGCCAATAGTTATTATGTTTGTATAATGATATATTATATCTATTGGTTGTATTCCCAGCCACCGTTGAGACTCCATGGCGAGGATTGGGTGTGTATGCTGAAGTTTTGAGAAAGGCCTTTGAAACTTACAAGTGAATACCCTTTTACAACATACCTATAGGCATACCAAATTAATATCACTATCAATCAAATGTGTACAATGCAACGTGAACGCTCGAACAATATATGTTATTTGATTTAAAGGGATAATTATTACTTTTGTAGTTGATGTTGATAAGGGTGTGATTGATTTTTTAATTGAAGGAATATAGATGAAGCATTACATTTTAAAATGGAATATTCTTTAGAATCACACAATAATGCCTATACGAATTAGTGTAAGTGTAAAAGTAACAAGTTTTATCTTAATATGTGTTAAAATACTAATTTTACTTTATAATATGGTTGGATCTACTTAAATAAATATATAGATAAGTGTTGACCAACAATTTTTATAAATGTTGTATTTTTCATTGTTTTAATCCATTTAATCGCCAATTAATCTTCGTTCCACATTCAATACCATCCCCATCATGTTTATTAAAAAAGATAAGATAAAATAAAAATATTAATGTATACTACAAGAATAATTAGAATTTTTTATGTGAAAATATGTCATGTCCTCATGGATCTTCTCATATCAACAAACCTACTACTAGGTCACATTCTACTTAATCTTAAAGAAATAAGGTAAATAAAAAGGCGATCTTCTATGTGTATTAATATTGTGGAAGCAAAGTCTCTAACAAAATGTTGGTGAAGATTAAATATCTTTCAAAATAAAATAACCAAGCATCTTTGATCCTCGTAAGCCTTGCAAATATAAAGAGAGTTATATAATTCTATCAAGAGAACAAGTTGTCCCCTGATCTCATAGTAATGAGAGCAACTAACTACAAAATAGTCTTTGGTTTTAGGGTCCATGGAACAAATTTCACAAATACAATACTTTCAAAGAATATGTTGATCAATCTCTATGCCGAGGTGGTGTGAAAAACTCTTGATTAATTGTACTAATGAAACTTTTAGATTGCAATGTAATTTAAGCCTAGTGTAACTTAAGATTGGATGATCCCATCCTCAAAGTGAAGACATGTACTAAAATAGTGTCAAAGCTTTCAAGATAAAGGTTCTTGAGACTTGAACCACTAAGATCATATATATATAATTTATAATATGTCTATTTATTTCCTATTTAGATAGATTTGTTACATCGATTGAAAATAATGTGTGGTTGGACTACATTGTGCTACTTGCATAGAAGATTTGAATGGTTGATACAAGTATTTGAAGAAATCAACTAAAGAGTTGACCGTATATTTAAGTTTGTGTATCATAATGTTATCGTGCAAATGTGCAACAGGGAAATTGATAATTTCCAAGCACGAAAACTATACCCTTGTGCCAAAATTTTCATGTTTTATCATTCCTAGGAACCCCAAGTCAAATACATCAGTCTGGTCACCCCCTATTTGATGTCAAATTGTTCCCTAGGTGATTTAGGAAAGTCAATTTAATCCCCTAGGTGATTTTAGGAAGTTCTAAAAAGATGTTATCTTCTGGCAGTATTGGGAAGGGCTATCATTGGCCTTCCTAGACTGGATCAACCCTCTTGGAGTAGAATGGAAGGAAATAATTCAACATGGAGTTGAATTGAATACCTTATAACATCATGAAAATTATTTTGGAAGGTTTGGGGAAGTTCTTAAAGACTTGGAGCAGTCTAAGTAAAAATAGGGTTCACAAACCTAAGCAACACACATGCCTAAAACATCTTCTGAGCTTCGAAAGGTGATTCTGGGATCTCCGGATGGGGTATAAGTAAAAAAAAATTCCAGAAATATGATTTAAAAAATACATGATGGTGAAATCATACTTTTCACAACACCTTGGTGAATAGGATTTGTAGGAATATTTTCTCAGGCATAAGTGGAGTCTCATAAAAATTCCAACTTTTTAGGATCAAATGGATAAATCAAGACATGATATCCCCACCATTGGATTCAAAATTAAATTTCTAGTCAGGATCATATAACATTTCACCAATAAATTCCACTGGGAGCTCAAGTTATCATCGTTCCAAGTCACCCTCTTGGAGACAGTCTAAGAGTTAGTCAATTTTTGGAGGACACGTGTCAGCACCAGGAGCCTAATGAGATTTTATGTCCCCAACGTCCTTGAGGTCAGGTACATCAGCCCTTGAAAAATGTACCCAACCCCTATGGGGAGTCTTTTGGTCACCCACGTGACCGACTTTCAGCCCCCAAGTGCATTTTTGGAGCTCAAACTCCCTACCGCCATCGGATCGAGGACATGTGTCAGCTCTAGGACCACTATGGAATTTGATGTCCCTCACATCCCTTTGAGTTAAGGACACAAAACATGGAAAAGTACACCCAATCCATATGGGGATTCTTTTGGTTACCCACGTGACCGGGTTTTAGCCCCAGTGCATTTTTCAAGAAAATCTCCTACTATCGGATCGAGGACACGTGTTGTCCTCTTAACCACTATGGAAATTGATGTCGATCACATAATTGAGGTGAGGGAAGTTAGGGAAAAAAATGCACCCAACCCCTCTATGTACATTTTTTTGAAAATTTAAATCTAGCACTTAGTCATTTTCTTCCTCTCATTTCTCCTCCACAACTCCTCACCATGTCATGGCTTTGCTCAAGCTTATTCAGACACCGGTCCACCATTGCTGATTCAAACTAGATCCATCATGATCAAAAAACTCTCCACACCATGAATTCATAGATATATGCATGCCTCAAAGAAAATGGAGTGAAATGATGAAGAATGAAGAGAAAATGGAGATTTTTTTCCAGATAACTACGAAGCCACCCGATCAAAAAATCCTCATATCTTGCAAAGTACAAGTTAGACCAAGATGTCATATTTTGAAGAATTTAAAATTTTGTAAGACAATCAAGATGAAATAAACAAGAGTTCAAATGGTTCCCATAATCATTTTCTCCAACAAAATCCTCACTTTGTGCACCGACTCACATTTGTCGATTTCCCATCACTCGGAAATGAAACAAACTAAAAACTTGCACATGGGATCCAAATAAAAACCTATCACAATGGATTTTTTTCATAACAAAAAAGAAAAAAACCATACTTGTAAATTTCAAGCTCCATTAATGGCCGCCATGGTAGCTTTGTGCCCAAAGCCATTGCTAGGTCAAAATTTCAAAATTTATTTCCAATCATTCTAGTGGGAAAAACTATGTGAAATTCGAGAGGGTGTGATCATAATGACAAGATGAGTCCAAAAAGTATGTTCCATTGCAAATCGAGCACTAGAAACACACTTTCTAAAAATAGTAAGTTTTCCTATATAGACTTGCTATGTTTGGAAATTCATCATCAAAAGTAGCTAAGACAAAGGAAACGGGCATTGAAGATCACAAGGAATCCAGAATGAGTGTTTAGAGTAGAAAATAGTGAAAATGACCACTTACTAAAAATAGTAAGTCCCTTATATGGGTGCTTACTAAAAATAGTAAGTCACCCTAAAGAAGCGGCTGAGGCAAGGGTAGTGTGCACAAGATCGAATGAGGGAGTTCATCACATCACGATGGTCAAGAAGAGGAAAAATAACCTCTCACTAAAAATAGTATATCATACATAGGCTGGGAGTTGTGGTCATCAGTGAACAATTCACTCAACTTGGAAAACATTCATGAGCTGATTTGAAGGAGATTCACAGTGTGTAAGGAGTTTAAAGATTCATATTTTCACTACATTTTGAGCTTTCCATTAATGAGGATCAATGGACTTCATCGAAATGACATCTCCTCTTCTTCTTCTCTCTCTCTTCTCTCTCCTCTTCCCCCAACTTTCTCTCACTTTCCAATATTCTAATTTCACGTTGGGATTGCACTTTTTCATATGTCCTAATGTTCCTAATGTAATAAGTCACCTTTATGTTATAAAAAGGGACTTAAAAGTTTCCTAGGAAGTTGAAAAGTTTTAAGTTGTGCGAGGACATATGAAAAGGCATTAGGGGGTAAATGAAGAGTCATATTCTACTCTATAAATTATAATGCCATTCCCATTTCAAAGGATCGGCAATTGATCTTGTAAACTCAAGAGTGCATTGAACCTAGATAAAGCAAAGGAGATAGCCATTTTTATTATACTTTCCTCCACTCTTAAATTTCTTCCATTCTTACACTATGTACAACTTTTTTTAAGCATCAATACAAGGAGAAGGAGTTTCTAGCTTTCTTTGACTAAGGGATTTCGTGATACTTTTTTTCATCAAATTTTGTTTGGTCTTATTGCTTTTTACAGGGTTTTTCCTCATAATTTAGTGCATGTGATGAAGTTTCTAACTAGTGTGTGTGTAGGAATCTGATTTTCTACCTAGAACATTAGTTCTCCTACCTCAATTCTCACTCAATTTTCCACTTTCAAAAAAGTCTTCCCTAGCAAGAGATTGCTAGATTTTTAGCATGGTTAGTGGAGTTTCCTTTTTGGATCCATGGTGAAAGGCCACCATAGAAAATCCACATTTTCTCATGCATGCATATAGGAAAACTACAACGATTAAGTAGAGGGACTTATATTCCTAGAACCTTGGCAAAAATCCACAAGTTTGTCCACCCAAAATATTTCTCACTAACACATAATTAACACTTGAAATAACCCAACAATAATGAGAGGCATTATAAATCCCACAAGAAATGATATACATAGAGGTAATCATTCTTTGAAATCAATCGATCAGTACCATATAGAAGAATGTGTAACAAGTAAGTGAAGAAGATAAAAACTTTGTAGGTGTTATAAACAATCACACATATAACCATTACAAAATAAAACTTCCAATGCTAATCAATGACATTATGCACATAGAATACATACCGAAGGAAAAAAAAATTACGGAGAGATAAAGACAAAAAACAGGTAAAATAGTTGCACAAACCGATCGGATCCAACACAAATAAAGAAAGAAACTTTGAAGGTCGGGCACCTCAAAACTAGGTCAATATGACCAAACGTTCTTCATAATGAAGGAAGTGCAACACACACCCATGCCATGGATTTTCCTAGACTTACTCTCATATTACTTTGGATTTTCTCCAAAATTACGTGCCTTTTCTCACTCACAGAAACATAGATAAAGAGGGGAAGGACTGAGAGGCACAACATCAACAACACCATCCTCCATGGAAGTAGTAGTTTTGGGCTTCCCTGGTTCTGCTTCCCATTCGAAAGGAACCCCACTCCCCAAAAGGACTTGTAATATATTCGAGACGAGTATTGATTCGGATCTTCCCTTATAAGGTGGTTGTACACTAAGAATTTTCTCTGCAAATATAGGGCCCCCGTATCGTCCCCAATAACACTCTTGGATATTTGAATCGGTTTCTCCTAGCTTCCACCCAAGCTACTCACCAATCGCTCTACATTTCCCTCAATAAAGTCCACCTTGAACAAATCCCAGTAAATAAATGGAAGGAAAACATGGAAGAAGATGAAACAAAGGCACCCAGAGCAGCGTATGCATCACGATTCATAAAGAATCTCAGATTTACAATTGAAAAGGAGGTGACCATAAACCAATCACAAATATAACATGCAACTGCTGATGTGGAGGAAGCGATTCAACATGCAATTGTTGTTGTTTCCATTTAACCACTATAAATATAAAAATAGAAAAATGGAAATCAAATTGGCTGTCAAATTTAACATAGTCTCGTGAATGTTCGCAAAGTCCTTTCCATAGGGGGAACACTTTGGCGTAATTAAACCCATGTATGGGCAGCTTCTAGAGAAAATGGAAAATGGATTTTTGATGTGTGTTGTATGAAAAAAATGTGGAATCATACATGAGGACCGTGAATCATTTGATGATATGAAATCTATGGAAAACATTAAGTAGATTTGAGTATGTCTGAGTTGGAAGTGAGGTTTCTAAGAGTAGTGGAAACGTTCCTTTAACTTACTTCTCTCTCTCATTACAAACTAGTTTTTGAGCATGTTTTCTTGTTTGGTTAGAACATACTTATAAAAATTTAGTAGACTACATGTAGATTGTTGATTGTTGAAATTTTTTGTAAGTTATGTAAAGAAATGAAGTGTCTCAACCTTGACAACTCCAAAGTTTATTTAATATTTTTCCGTAATGATTTGGAATGTCTATTTTTAATGTTGTTTTTGATAGTTTTTATGACAATTATAAGGTTCAAAATGAGATTTTTTTTTGGATGTGAAATCCTATATAATTTTAGACTAAAATATTGTGGAAAGTTTAGCACATGTTTAGTAAACCATAAATCATTTCAAGGTTTCCAAAAGTCTATAAATTGAAGTCTTAACGAGAAGTTTAATATGTGTTTTTAGGTACTAAAGTTATGTTGGAATGGAATAGTTTTCTCATGATTATAAATAGGTGTTGATACTAATGTGAGGGCTTTCTTTATAAGTATATTGTAATCATTTTTATTTCAGTAATATATTGAGCTACTTTTTCTTTGAGTATGGGTTTTTCTCTCGAAATGGTTTTACCTACATAATCACTATGTTAAGGTCTCTTGTTTATTTCAAATTCAAGGTGTTTTGTTTTTATTTTTGTTGCTAGTTGAATCAATTTTACATATTCCTCTCTCAAGGATTAGTGTAGGAAGTTTCTGCAACCTTAAATTTCTTACAAGTGGTATTAGAGCTTGGAGTGTTTTGGTTCTTATTATGGGTTGTTGAATTTTTTGAGATAATCTAGTTTTGAGTGGGAGCCTCATATGCATAAGATATTTTGTTGTAGAATTCTCGATGTTAAGCACATATGAGAGAATAAAGGTTGAAAATGTTTCTAGTAGTAATTTTGAGATGTGGAAGGTGAAGATGGAAGATATGTTGATTGATCGATTGATCAAGATCTATGGGATGTCGTTGATGAAAATATTAATATTAAACCTATAGATCTAGTTGAAGCATCAAAGTATGATATGATGGAATAGAAATACACAAGTCTTATCAGATTGTGCATGGTAGAATTTTTTAATTAATTTCCATGAAGAGAACTCAATGAACCGGTTGTGGAAGAAATTATGTGATATCTACCAAGATGAATCTTTAATTTATAAAATTTTCTTGAGAAATAAGTGTTAGTGCAAAATCACAACACCCCAAATGACCTCTCAAATTTGGTGTTTAAAACCTGTCATTTGATGTGATTCGCATAACATTGAGTTTTCCCCAAAAGTGTGGGACTTTGCAAATGGGAAAAATCTCCAGATTAAGGTTGGTTCCTATTCCTTTGTCTAGGTGCATACGTGAAATTTGCAAAGGATTTATTCCTAAACCTAATCTAATATTTCCAAGGAGACAAGGATGAAAGGAATGCAAGAAATTAAAACTAAGCTAACCAGGTGATACACCGAAGGAATGATGAACATTTGTTTTGCTGATAGGCAAAAACCAAAAAATGCATACAATAATCAAGCACATATAACCAGTTTTGCAATGAAAGACCATATGAGAGCAATGAAGACAAGAAAGGGTAAAAATCAGCCACAAACATGTATTATTGCTCTATAGATTTGATACAATACATTTACAAAATGGCCAAAAGGCAGAAAACATGTTGTAATCTAATGGAAGGTCTGAAACTCCATGAATTCATTTGCTAGAGGAAAAGGGGATCCTGTAAAATAAAATAATGTCCAACCTCTACGATGAGTCCTACCCTTCTTTTCTAGATTCAAAATAGAGGGAAGAAAGAGATTAAAGTGGGAAAAAATGGTTTGAAACTCAACTAACATCATCAATGCCTCCTATAAAATCTACCCCAAATATTTCTTGATCCGATCAATATTTTTTGGTGCCTCGAAGGACGAGAAATGACAGATCGATCAAATCTGATTTGGTTGTTGGGGTAGAGTAGATCCCGCATTAATGGCCCAAAGACATTTCTCCATTTTTCTCCCACCTAACATCTCCAAACTTAAAGTTTCATATTTACATGACATAGATGAGGCCGAGATCTTTCCAACGATGTCGATTTGCTGGATTTCAAGCCCTGAGTCGAAATATATTCCCATTTTAAGTTTTCCTCTCCTTATTACATGTTGACAAGGTTCTTCATCAAGTTTTGAGTAAGCCGCAAAAATTATGAGAAATCCATCGAAGTCTAGAAGAAGTTGCGAAAGACTAGAACAAGCCACAGTGCAAGAATGAGCCACCAAAGACTAAGAAAAACAACGATAAAAGGAGGAAATCCACAGGTAAACGGGACAAAGCCATGATACACTAAATGAAGTTGCAAAACCAACACAAAGCCATAGAATAAAGATAAGTCAAGACATAATGAAATAGAAGATGATAGAGGAATTTTTCAAAGGAGTGACTTTTGGGACATTTTGTATGAAGTATATTTATTGTAATTAATCCATTGCATGTAGGTGTGCCACAAGATTGTATATGTGTGCATCACAAGAAATATATGAGTGAGTTCCATATGATAGATATATAAATATATGAGGAGAAAGATATATGAGATAGAATAGAGAAGATTTGTATATGTAATTGAGACTAATGTAATTATTATTGAGATATGAATAAAGATTGATGTTTGGGGATAAATTTTTTGGGTTATTTTACATTCTTTATGTTCACAATTTAGAGTATTTTACTTTTCCCATGTACATCATTAACAAAATGTCAAACTTTCTAAATCTCACACTATTGTTGAGGTTTAAGGTCAACATTTGGTGTTTGAGCCTGTTTTTTGTCAAGTGGATGTTAGGAAAAATATCACCACTAGAATATTAGAAACCAACATTGACAAAAATTGAGGATTGGTGGGAAAATCAAATTCATATATTTGTTAAAGGGGAAGAAAAAGACTAAAAACATCATACAAACAAATAGAAGCAAAAGTCTTTAGAGAATTCGGAAAACAATTTTGGTCTCAATTTCCACATTTATTGTGGCCTTGCATATTAGCACATGCCAAGAGTAAAGAGTCAGAACACCCACAAATTTGATGCACTAAACCATGACCAAATTCACATATTACTTAAGGAAAAATATGGATTTTTTTTTGTAAATACATTTAACGTGTTTACAAAGTTTTCTTGTTTGAACATTACCCATTTAGTCAAATTAATTTTTTTTCTTCTAAAATTTATCACGGGTTTTAATTTCTTCCTCATTATTCAATATTGGGCTCGCTTTAATTAATTTTAATTTAATTAAATATTTATACTCACTTAGGTCCCAATTAAAATTTTATAAAGTTATTTCCTCAATTAAATTTAATCCTCGAGTGTATAACACCTATCTATATTTTTAATATATTAACTTAAAGTTAAATGAGGTCAAAACTAAGTCCAACCCTTTATACAAGTGGAAAGATCACCGAACAATAGGTAACCCTATTAGATAATTAAATCTATTTCATTTTACACACACCCATTCCCATAAAATGTCCATCACTTAAAAATGTGTGGCCTAGGACAATTCTCAACCACCTGATTAGATCTATTAGAACTCTTAGATCTAGGTTTGAACCTATATGCCTTAACATATACTTATGGGATTCTTTTATAATATGCACTTTTTACCTAATTTATTTTCATTTGCACTTTCATTAAGAAATGAGGCCATGGAGCTCTTTCCAGTTATGGAGGTTTATTTGTTTATATTACATATTGGATGGATCACACAAATCCTTGGATGATTCTTTTGCATCTCTCTCCTATTTTAGCTTTTATACTTTTCTTTTCTTGTTGGAAGTAGCAGCTTCAATCTTCCTTTTCATTTGCCATGAATATCATTTCATGCTATATTTTTATTTAACTTAAAGTGGATTATTTACCCTTTATACTTGGGAGTTACGAGCATTATATTTGCCTTTTAATTTTTTTGTTAAAATGTGATATATTCACAATTTTCGAGTTTGTGGATATTAGATCAAATACATATTTGTGTGTGTGTGTCGTGGAGTTAAATACGTGCATCACAATATGAGGCCATATATATATATATATATATATATATAGATGGATTAAATATTTTGGGTTATATATAAAGGTTGTGGATTTTATTTACCCCACAATATATATATATATATATATATATATATATATATTGTGGGGTTAAATTTTCAAATACATAACTGTGTGTGTTTGTGTGTGTGTGTGTGTGTGTGTGTGTGTGTGTGTGTGTGTGTGTGTGTGTGTGTGTGTGTGTGTGTGTGATATTAATGCAACTAGGGGTTTTGGCCCAAACTAAGGCTCTAAACATTGTTTAGTAGATGGCCACAACCATAACATGGTACAAGTTTAGGTTTGGGGAGGATGTTCCACCCCCCCTACTCCACAATATTAAAAACAAAAGATTGGGGTGGGGGCGCCCCCCACCCCACTATTTTTCCTTTTTATTTAAAAGACTTGGTCACGCCCAACCGGTCAAAACAGATCAAAGATTTTTTTGTTTTATTTTAAACTTTGTATGTTATAAATACAAACACACCAATCTCTATACATGTCATTTTCAATATATATATATATATATATTTGTTTTGTTAAATACATTTCAATATTATATATATATAATCTTTCAATATTAAAATTATTTAATTATATATATATATATATATGTATGTATGTATTTAATTATAAACTATATAAGTATATAAATATATATATTTATAATTCTATATATTGTTTTGTATTTTATTTTATTTTAAACAATCTATCAATTCAAGTTTATTTATATAACAAAATATAAGGGCATATGTAGTTTGTATAAATTTATATATATTCAAATATGTGAGATAGGGCAATATCCCTTTCATTCAAACTAAGTGCAAGTAAATGAAATGAACATGTTTCTTTGGTTTGATAAAGATTATTTAAATGTCTACATAGTTGAGTTTACAATATTGAGAAAAATATAGCAACCATAGTAACATCCTACCATTTTAAGAAACACTAAAAGAGGAAGAACAAGAATAAGAACTCAACTAATTCCAAACTTTTTCTATTTTAGAATACAATGAAGTAGATAAGATCATTTTAAAAAGAAGACCAACATACACTCTTTTGTAGTTAATGTGCTCATGTATAATTAACTAAGCTATAAATTGAAACTAATAGATACATAACTTCAAAAGTAAATGCTAATTAAACAATGAACCATCAAGACAAGACCTTAAAGGAAATTCTTCTTCAATGCATAAATGACATTACATGCTAAGTTATTCCTACTCTCTATGATTGCTAATCGAACTATGAACCTATGAAGAACATAAGAAATCAAATTGGATTGTTACTTGATCTCAAAGATTGAGAATGGAATCTCACCAAGAATGGCTACAAGGGCATTTTGGATCTTCCCATATTACTCAATTTTGAGTGAAATGATGCAAGATGGAGAAGCTATTTCCAACAATGGAGAATTACTCAAGATCAAAATGCTTATAGTTTTCACTATTCAAAGCATGGTGCAAGAAGAAAGGTAAGAAGGAGGGTTATTTATATAGATTTCTTGAAGAGGCAAGGCTAGAAAATTTATGAATGTGGGATAAAGGTAAAACAAGATTAGGAATGGATAAGGTTGATTTATAAAAGGTAATCTTTATTTAGAAGAGTTTAATTTGTCATTAGTAAGTCATGGGAGTTGGTGGATGTTTTAATTAATCAAAGGTGATTAATTAATAGGTAGAGGTAAGCTTATAAGATATAATTAGAGGAAAATTAGTATGATTTATGGCGATGTAAGAGAACAATTTGATCCAATAAATTAAAATTTATTGATTTAGAGTTACGAGCTTAATTAATTAATAATAATTAATTAACCTAGTAAAAGTGGATATTAATTAACAAAAGGTCGTTAATCAACATCCTTAATGATAGGAAGGTTAATTAGTTAATGAATGATCGTTAATTAATGAGTATGAAGAGGAATGTTAGCATTAGCGGAAAAATGCTAATTATTATGAAAATCACGAGAAGAGGATAATTACTGCAATCTTAGCATAAAATCTTGCATAAGAGGATTTTGGGTTTCTACATTTTCCCCTCTTTGAGTTGGCATAAGTGACGCCATTTCAAAGATAGTAGAAAAGTACAAATAAATAATATTTTTAAAGAGATAGAAGAAAAAATTAATAGAATGAAGGATGCCCCTCGATTGTTGATGGAGTGATGAAAGAGGGCGATCGATGATCGAAAAGATGAAAGAACAAAATAGAAAGAATTGATCCCTATTTACCCAAGTTACTTTTGAAGAAAAGTGTTGATAGAAGGAGAGTGATATGGAAAAAAATTAAGATGAAAAGAGATGGATATAACTATCATCTTGCCGATGTAAAAACCAACTTTAATTCATCTTTTTCTTATGATTGACCTCATCATTCCTAATTAAAAATAATGAACAAAAGTGTAGTATGACATGAAAAGCCATATATGAACAAATGCCCATAGCTGAAAATACCAACTCCATGGAACATAAAAATGTAATGAAATATGAGAAAGTAAAAGATGCCTAACTCCTACTGCAACATACATAATGTAATACAATACGAGAAATTAAACAACCTAACCTAATAGAGAAACATAATGCAATGTTTTTTTATCAAGATTTGATTCTGACTTGTGAGAATTAATGACAAGGGTTAAAAGATGGTACCCTAAGAAAGGATGCATGCAAGGGGAATAACAGAGGACACTTGGGTCCTATGAAAAGCATTGCACTATGAAACAATACCAAGAAAATCATTGTGCCCCAGAGTATAGACATAGTAAGAAAACTATCTTTGTTAATGGAGGTAGATTAAGATGATCCATGAGTCGTGCACAAAGAACAAGCAAGAACCAAAGAGCAAATTTTTGTAGGATGATTTTAATTATTTTTTATTTTTTAGAAACATATTTAAATGGATTTTATTTGAAATTTTTCTAAAACTATGTACAATAAGACAAAGAATCTTAGATTCCCAAATGATAAATGAGATGTATAAGGAAAAATGCCACGCATATGCACAAAAAGTGAAATATGCAAAATTATCTATAAATTAGGTGGGATTATTTAAAGGCAAGATCTTCACGCTAAAGGGGGATCAAGGACAATATAAATAGGTTCAATCATGAGGGAGCAAGGATTCCCCCAACATAAGATTGCAAAAAATACATGATAGAAAGGAAGTAGAAGATTGTCTTATTAAAAGGGGAAAAAAGTGTCTGCAAACATGGAAAAGAGGCCATCCTATACACATGGATGTTCTAAACTATTTCAAGAATGAGGATGCTATGAAAATATTTAGAAGGTGGTCGATGAAAAGTGATTAGCCCAAGGCAAAATCATGAGACAAGACATGTGCTGAAGTAAGAGTTTGAAAAAGGTCCAAAAGCAACACTTGACAACATACTAATATTTTTCACTCATAGAGATCTAGTGTGTTCTCATGGAAATTAATTACCTTTTGAAGGGAAGAATTGATAGACAATAAGTGAAGACACATGCCAATGTGTATGAATGATTTAGTTAAAAAGGTGATTTGTCAATAGAGGGTGGAAGGAGATTTGTATATTGCTCCACTTGCTATCCATACGTCCATAGCCCTGATGGAGATGCATTTGATTTTAATCATAACATTAATTTACTACCAGTCATGCTTCCATAGCCTCAGTAGAGATGATTGGAAATAACCAAGAGAGAGTTATATATCAGTTTGCTTTTGATTTTACCTTTTTCTTTTGATTGATTGCTTTTGATTCTTTTTCTTTCTAAAAACTTATTTTACCTCTCTTGTTTGATAAGGAGTTAAGAAATACTAATGTATTGATGGAAGGATATGGAAGTGATTGTGATGATGACATTGGATAGTGTCAAAAATATGCCCAAAAATTCTTCCCAACAAGTTTATTATATGTAGATAGTGATAGGATCTCTAAGAGGTCAGTCATTCTTTAATTTACCAAGGTGATGAAAGACCAAGGTCAAATGGATACCATAGAGATAAATGTCACAAAATGTGTATGAAATAAGATAAATTTAGTGCCCACTCCTTTTCAATGCTGTTTCATCTTGATATTGATATTATTGGATTGATATTTAGACATTTTGATTATGATATATTGATTAATTAATGATAGATTATACTGATATTTGACTATCGACATTATGATGTTTGCATTTTATTATGATGCACTAGATAGTGATGTTAGATAGTTTGATATATGTTTATTTTCATGATGTTGATTTGATACTTGACATATTATGTTTTGGGATGTTTTGAGTAGAATTATAATCTCATGGATGTTAGGGTTAGATTTTGATATATTGATGGATAATAGAATTGCTAATGTTGAATGATGGTTATTGATTTTATATGTATATTTTCTCAATGTTGTTAATATGGTAGAAAGTCCATAGATGTATTTTTTTGTGTGAATTTTATCACATACATCGAAGGGGATAGGGGACCAACCATGGAAGGATGTCGGTGTTGAGCAACGAGGCCAAATTTGACAACTTGTGTAATGTTGTTTAGTGTGGTGTTTTGCATGTCTAGTTTAGAGGTCTCCCATGGGAGGGTGAATTCACATGTGTGGCCATGGGGTGAATTGTGTTCCCTTATTTAATTTTGCATGTGATTTATTCATGTTTATGTATTTAAAATTTAAAATTCTTGTCACTTTATTAACATGTGTAAATATGTCTTAATTAAGCTAAACTTATTCTTATTGGGTTAACTAAATTAGGGATGTGAAAAATAGTTATGATGAGGTTTGGTGGTCCTTGTTGTAAGTAAAATTTATGTTGATTTCTAAGTGTTTTACTCCACCCCAACTTCAAAATTCGGATTTTGACTTGGGGGCATTTTTTTGGAGGCTTGTGGGACAAGAAAGGCTTGTCCCATGCCTCTTAAATTTACCCAACAACCCTACCTATGGGTTGGGTAGATTATTTTTGACTTTTTATCCATTTTTGAGTGTAAAGAAGAAAATTATTGCACTTTATTTCTTCCCAATTTATTGTGTCCTTTGAAAGCATGATGTGTAAGTTTGTGAGCCATGTGGGTTGTCATAGTCCTTGAAAGTGCATTGATTTTCTTGGTCTTGGTGTTTTGAATTGAGTGTGGGGATGGAGGAATGATGAAGTGGCATACTACATGGAGCCACCTCATCATCCTCACATTCCATTTCTATTTATTAGTGATTTTTGGTTGGAATGGGGGTTATTTGTTGTTTTATCTTCTTGTGCACTTTTGAAATTGAATCTTGTTAGAGTGCTTTTGGAAATTTATTTGCTTGGAATTGAAGAGACTTGTGGAATTATCTTGGAGCTTGATGGTGTTAGGAAATAAAGGATAAAATATGTAGAATAATCCCTCACAAAATCAAAATAGTAGAAACTAATATGTAGAAATATATTGGATCTGAAATAAAAGTGTAGAATAATAATAACACAATACAAAGAGACAATATTTAACGTGGTTCACCCAATTTGAGCTACGTCCATGCTTATCTCATTTTTAGTGATTCCAGCTAAAATTGAGATAACCATAGAATTTTTTTGACAAAACCTCCTAAAAATGCCCTTTGAAGGAGATTTTCAGGTTTTCGGGTTTCCATCACATGCAAACATGTCTTTTACATGCTTCATGTCGAGTGTCTTCCGAAACCCAAAACCCGATTACATGCCAAAGTGTATCGGGTTTTCAGAACCCGGGAGCATCGAACATACCTTACAAAAAACATGTTACATGCTACTTGATTCCCGAAACCCGAAACCTAAAATGATCCTTTGTATCGGGTTTTCAACTCGATAACGATCCAGACATGTCTTTTACATGCTTCATGTCGGTTGGTTCTCAAACCCGATTTGTTAAGAAAACCTTTGTTTTAGGTTTTCGAAGTGCCAAGCATGATGACATGGCATTAATGCCGAGTTGTCGGTTAGTTGGCACACGTGTTGAGGAGGTGTAATAAATGCTAGGGCTTTATAAATACTCGATTTTACATGTCATTTCTACTTGACATATTTTTTCTACGTGGATTTTTCGTACATGCTCCTTCGACCTCCAAACCCAACTGAACTTCTTGATCGATTTCGTGATCCATCTTCGATCATTTTTCAAATTTCTTGAAGGTATTTTTCTCTTCTTATCATTTTGTGATCTTCAGGTTTGTTTTTGAAGCATTCTTTCGGCATTTTTCCTCTTTGCTTTTTCTTGCCTCTGGGTTTAGGGTTTAGGGTTGTATTCTTCATTTTTGTTGAATTTCCATGAAAACCCTTGTTTAAAAATCCATCTTGGGTGTTCTCTTATTTTCTTTCATGGATATACTCTTGTGGTTTTTGGGAATAATCTATAAAACTTAACTTACAAGCGTGGTGGAGATTTTACCTGTTTTGACATCCCAGAAACCCGACACCTGTGTGTCGGGTTTTACAGGGTGTCCAACACCATCCTTATTTCATCATTGTATCAGGTTTCAAAATCTTCTTAACATCCTTCAATTTCCGCTGTCGCTTTCGCAGGGGTGCTCAACATCTTCCAACTTCCACTTATGTCAGGTTCACGAAGTGTTCAACATCCTCCAAATTCCGCAGACCATCGGGTTTTGTAAAGTGCTTAACACCCCTTGATTTCCACCTTGTGTCAGGTTTTACGAAGTGTCCAACACAACCTAGTTTCTGATTATACTCTGCAGTGTGTCAGGTTTCACGAATTGTCCGACAGGTCTCAAAGTCCGGTTGGTGTGGCGGGTCTGTGGGGTTGCTCAGCAAGCTTCCAAGTCCGATTGTTCAAACAAGAGTTATCTAGGCATTCTTTCTTCAAGACTTCTCATGTCGGATCCTGGATCATCTAAGGATAAGTCAGACAGGTCAGGAAAGATGAAATACAAGTACCGAAAATGGAATCCCCTTCCTACATAGATTGCAATTACGACATCCGAGATACAGAGCTTGGTAACATTGACATGGAAGACTTTTGGAACATAACCAAGGATTCTTCTCAGAGTCCCTAGATGAAGTCAATAACCAACAGTGGCCTCCCTCTTATAACAGGATTCCCAATGTCTGCTCAATGCCCCGAGTTCATTTTGGCTTGTGCTTCCAATTATGACTCGATTCCTCGCCATTGAAAAATCAAGCAGAGAAACCATAGTGAAGTTGGATGGGGGTTACTTTGATGACCTCTTAAGATTACCCAACTTTGAGGAATATGTCGATGTAGATCTTAAGTCAGCACATAAATCCTAGGACAAAGATCAAGAAGATTACATCAAGCATGTGAATAAAAAGTTCTTGATCAAGGCCAAGCCAACCATCTCTAGGTTTCCCAAGTTTGTTCCAGAGTGATTTCATCCTTGAAATCAATGACATCATCACCTTATTGAGTCGAGTATTTGGACTCCCGAGTCAAGAGAATTTCATGGGTGGATGTATCAATTCATGGTCCTTATAAAGAAGAATGAACAAGGGATTGATTGAGTAGTCTTATAAGTAATGAGATTGATTCCCAAATGAAGACAATCTTGACTACTCGACAAGTTTTATATGTCATCATATGTCACCTATGCAGCAACTAGTATGAGGAATTATCCAGGGTTGGACGTGAAGGGAAGTAAGTCAACCGAACATATATATCAGTATTTCCCTCTTTGATGATAAAGGGGTCCAAGGATCAATTCAGAAGAGTGAATGATGCCTTCTTTTATGAGAACATCTACATGTTGAACCCGACTTAAGAAAGAGAAGAGTCTCTGATGAGGCATGGGCCAAAGTATCAAAATGGGGTTGTATCTTCTTGCAATTCAAGAAGTTCACATACCTTCAGGTGGTCATGTACCCAGGTGATCCTTTCCGATTGCCCAAATTCCTAGGTGATAAGCTGATCCTAATGGAGTTGGTAAGACAATTGTTGGATTTCCACAAATTCCAACAAAGTAAACACAAGGCTGTCGTATCCTTCCCTATTTCCATCGGAAGGTACACGTGCTCGAAAGTGGTTAAAGCTAAAATGTGGTACATGAGCTTCAAGACAAGTTAAAGAAGCACATGAAGCACAAAGATGGATTTGATTTCGAGGAGTCCTTAAATCGTATGGGACTTTATATCTACATGTTCCCAACATAGAAGATATTTGGGTTGATCTTCGGGATGAAGTTGCCATCCAAAGAAAGGACAATAGCAGGTTGAAATTGAAGAAATCCAGATGCTGGATTTATCTAACATCCCAGAGGGCACCACGGATAATGAGAGTGTCCTCGATGCCTCGTATGATGGGTTAAATGAAGACCGATATGTATTCCCAGCCATTGATTGGTCCATCACTGAGAAAGCTTCTATTGTAGGAAGAGCTACTCAAATTCTTTCCCGTACTAAGGCATGGCTCATTTCTTGGGGAATGAGTTATAAAGAAGGGAGTTTTTCAAAGCTAGATACTTTGGAAGTGGGACCCTCCAAGGGAAAAAAGGAAAAGGATAAGAACCCTTCCAAGAGGCCCATAAAGGTTAAGTTTTTCAGAAAGGGAGAAGATCAAGTAACCACATCAGTGGCCACTCTCCCACAAACAGTTGAGGTTCTTGATTCACCTCCACAACTAGAATAAGGAAATCCTCCTTCAGGAGAAGAGATTGTTCAATCTTCCATTCCTCTTTTGGTTGATAGTTCATCAGAGGTAAGTCTTCCTCTTATCTCTCAAGCTCTAATTTTAGAATCATTGCCTCCTCCCATTCAAGCCTTCCTTGCCTCATATTTCTTCACCAAGTTCCTCAACCATGGCTAGTATCTTCTCTAGCCTCTCACCTCTCCCCACTAGACCTCAGTTAACCATGGATATGCCTCCTCCTTCTACGCCTTCATTCCCAGAGTCCATTTTCATAGACACTACACTTACAATGGTCACCACTCCATGAGCTAACCTTCCTCCACCTGAGGATGTGACCATAACACCTACAATGGGAGAAACTTCTTCCAATATGCCTCAATGGTTAATAGATCATACTTTGAGAAAGAGGAAGGTGGTAGTTCCATTACCAACCTTTGATTTCAGTTCCCTCAAGGTCACTCCTACCAAGTCAGCCAAGAAACCCAAAATAGTTTCAAGGATTTCAGTGGATGCCTCAGGGCATAAATTTGCATAAATTGCTACTCCTAGCTAATAATAAAACCAAGGATGATATAATGGTCACAAATTATCAAATCACAAGGGTTGATCTAGGGAAAGTAACAATGGAGGGAGCATAGCAAGACACACAAGATGCCATGAATGTGTTGTGCCAGAAGCTAAAGGAAACTAAGGCAAACAGAGATGAGTTAAAAGAGAAAGTACAATAATAAGATGAAAAAGTACTACTCAAGCTCTCAAAGCCTCCTGAGTCAACACCATCATCCTCTACTCCTATCAGGTTCAATTTCTCATCGGTACCCATGATCGAGAAGATTAATGAGAAGGGGAGAACGGTCGATGAATGGATCCAAAGGCTACTCCTGCAAGGAAAAGAAGTCATCGAGGACACCATGGAAGTCTACAAATCCTTGGAGGATATAAAGAAGGATGGAGAGAAAATGGATGATGAATTTTCAGCAGAGGTCAAGAACCTAGAGTTAACTTTTGAAGCTCTCCAAATGCTGAAACAGTTCCATCCCACATCTTGGTCGAAGAAGGCATCATTCCACATGGGGACAAACATTTTCAACTAACCAAAGCCATTAGATTTAAAATAAAGATTCTCAATGAAGCTTGTAGAAAATTGAGGGAATCAAGAGATCAATTGGTCATGGCACAAATGACATAGAAGAAGAGCTAGTCAAGATCTACGCTAAGGTGTTGAGTGAAAGCTCGGGTATTCTGCCTATTGATGATCTTTACAAACAGATCCAAGAATCAATTCAACATGAACCAACTTATGGATTCGGTCTAGAAATCATTGATAGGTTTGTGAAAATTGAACATTCTTTGGAAACCCTGAGGAAACTCAACAAGAGAATGAAAAATCTTCCTAGAAACGCTAGCGATACTCAGAAACATGTGAAGTTCTGAGTGATCATTCCACCGCACCTGATGAAAATTGAGATGTAGGGTATAATCTGAAAGTTCCAAGAATTTCGGGACAAGCAGGATTTGATTGAGGAAGACAAAGATGATGAAACATAATAGGCACAATGTTGCATGTCATTTCAATCTGAAATCAACATGTCTTTTTATTTTTGTTTCATCACATAGAAGCAAATTTTGACTTGGTCTCCTGCATGTGAGAGTCAAGCAAAATAGGACTCTCATTAAAAAGACTATTTTCTAGGATTTATCCTATTTTCTCTCAACTCCTTTTATTATAAATAAGGAATGCTTATGCATTCCAAAGGGTTGAGATTTTTGGAATATTGAGATCTATTGTGAAGAAGAAAGACTTTGTGTTTTCTTTTAATCATTTGAGGAATAGGAGCTAATGCTATTTTGCAAACTTTGTGTTGTGAGATGTATCTTTCTTAAGATATTGTTCTTATGTTCATAATCTTAAGCTATTCTTTGTTTAGCATCTTGATTGTTCTAATCATTTCAAACATTACATTTGTTGTCTAAAAACTCGTATGATTATTTCATGATCTGCATTTTCTCGAAAGAAAGTATATTCCCCTCATTTCCTTTCCATTGTGTTTCTTCCATAATAATAATTTCCTTTCCGATCCATTTCATTTCGAAAGAGCAATATCTTCACCTATTATGGATATGGATTTCAGGATTCTATCCCAACCCCAATGGTTAGATTAGTGTGAATATCTGTATATTATTTCTATTGTGTTTTAGACTAGTAATAAATAGGTAGCCTCACCTGTCTTTGAGGAGGGATTTAATCCCATGTACTGTGGTTGAACCTCATATTTTGTCTTGAAAAAATATCCAACCAACATCCACCAAGAATCACTTGCTCAAATTTTATTCCAAGCCACCATTCTCTCAATATAATACCTAGATATGTTTGGAGCTATGCTAAACAAACTCTATAGAATTCACACTTGAATTCAAAACACATCTACAATGTTACATCATTCCTACCATATGCACAAAACCATAAGTAGAAAATCTGGTTAAGTAGTTTTACAAAATCTGTGGTATTAAAACCATGGGCCAAAACCGTCCCATAAACCTATAGCTTAAAAATACTACCCATATGAGAAAAACACATTTCTGGTATATCAAGCATGTTTTTTTTTGAGGCCAAAATAAAAATTTTGGGGTCATGCCTCCGAACCCCAACAAGAAAAATATGGAAAGTGTATATTACTCTTAGTGTATAGTCTTCAACACTTTCACACATGAAAACAAGCTCCACAACCTAACAATCTCCCACTTGGAGACTAGTTTTCCTCTAAGAAAACTTCTCAACCCTTCACTAGTTTCCATGAAGACCAACCAAAGCTAAACACAACCTCAAAGTTTCCTTTGACCACCTTGGTCATCATGTATACATGATTCTAACTAGTATGAATCTTCTCCAGCTTTAACTTCTCTTCCTCCAAAGTTATCCTAATGAAATGGTACCTTAACTTTATATATTTTGTCCTAGAGTGGAAAGTAGAGTTCTTAGCTAGGTGTGTAGGACTTTGATTATCACTATGTAGCTTTCCTTCCTCCTGCTTATGCCCCAACTCCTTAAGAAATTGTTGTAACCAAATCATTTCTTTACTTGCCTCTCGTGGTACTAACATACTCAGCCTCCGTGGTTGAAAAAGCCACCAACTTCTTGTAATTGTGAAATATAACTTATTGTTGTTCCACCTACAGTTAAACATAACTCTCGTCATGTTCCTCCTATTTATACATCTCCAGCCATATCGGAATATACATAATTGCAAAATGTTATTTTTGATCCACTGTAGCACAAAACTATCCCCATGGTCCCTCTCAAATACCAAAGGATCCACTTTACTTCCTTCTAGTGATCTCTACCTGGATCACTCATTAATCTACTCACCACTCCCACTACATGGGAAATATTAGGATTGGTGCACACCATGGCATACATCAAACTGCCAACCACTAATGAGTAAGTTACCTTGGACATCTGGTTTCTCTCTTGCTCTTTCTTGGGACACTACTCCTTTGATAACTTGAAATGGCCTACCAAAGGAGTCCCAACCGATTTAGCATCCTACATATTAAACCTCTCCAAGACCTTCTTAATGTACTCTTCTTGAGATAAATTCATCTTTCATTCCTTCCTATCCTAAGATATCCTTATACCAAGGATTTGTTTGGCTTCCCCCAAATCCTTCATAGAAAAGGATTCACTTAGTTTCTTCTTGAGTACTTTTATTTCCTACATGTTTTTACCTACAACCAACATGTCATCCACATACAGACACAAGATAATATAATTTCCATCCTCAAATTTCTTTGTATACATGCAATGGTCAGAATGACATCTAATATAACCTTTATCCATCATTAAGCTATCAAATTTCTTATACCATTGACGTAGAGCTTTTTTCAAGCCATATAAGCTCTTCTTCAATTTTCACACCATCTCCTCTTTACCTTTGAATTCATAGCCCTCTCGGTTGATGCATATATAGATCCTCCTCCAAATCACCATGGAGAAATACGGTATTTACATCAAACATCTCTAAGTGCAAGTCTTTGCTGCAACTATTCCAAGAACAATTCTAATTGAAGTCATTTTACTACGGAGAGAAAAATCTCATAAAAATCTATACCTTTTTTCTCGTGTAAACCCCTTGACCACCAACTCGGGCCTTGTATCTTTTTTGTCTCCTTCTTCCTCTTTGAATTTGAACACCCAATTTTTTTGTAATGCTCTTTTTCCTTCGAGTAGATTCACCAAATCCATGTCTAATTCTCCATGAGAGCTTGATGCTCCTCATCCATGGCTTGCTCTCACTTCTTCCAGGCATCTACCTATATTGCTTCATCAAAGCTCTCTGGCTCTCCATTGTCAGTGAGTAATAAATAATAAAGAGAAGGAGATAAACGTTCAAGTTATCTTCTTACCCTAGAAGACCTCCTCAATATAGGAGTTTGGGGTTCCTGTTGAGGATGTTCCTGAACTGATTCATGTGTCACTTTCCCATCTAGAAGATCCTCTACTACTACATATTCTTTCTTGGATTCTTCCCTATTTTCCTACAACTGCTGCTTATACATGACTTTCTCATTAAAAACCACATCCCTAGATCGAATGATTTTATTGTCCTTAATACTCCAACATTTATATCCAAATTCATCACCACCGTAACCAATGAAAGTACAATTTTCTAATTTAGCCTCTAGCCTTGTCCTGTCATCCTTGTCTATATGGACAAACCTCACATCCAAAGACTCTAAGAAATGAATAATAAAATTTCTTACCATACCAAGCCTCCTTGGGTATGTCTCCATCAAAGGAACTTGAGGGTCCTTCTGTTTATCAAGTACATAGTGGTGCTCACCTCTTCGCCCATAAAGAAATTGGTAGTCCCATGTAACCTCATGCTCCTAACACGTTCCATTATTGTTCTATGTTCATCCTTTTACACACCCCATTCTATCATGCGAGTTCTTGGAACCATATTTTCCTATGGATTCCATTCTTAGAACAATAATAATCAAAATCATTACTGCAATACTCCCATCCATTATTTGACGTGAGACATTTTAGCTTAAGACCTTGTTTTATTCTCTACCAAGGATTTCCATTTAACAAAAGTTTCAAATACATTAGATTTGTTTCCATTAGAATAAAACAAAAATTTCTTGTTGCATCATCAATAAAAGTAAGATAATAATATGAATCCCCAAGAGATGATACTTGAGTCGGCCCCACACACTCGAATGGACCATCTCTAACTTACTATATTTATTTGTAGGTCTAACCTTGCAAAACTTACTCACTTCTATTTCCCATATATGCAGTCCTCGAGATAACTCCAAACCTATTTTTGTATATCTAGGAAAATACTTCTTTATGATCTCCATGCCCTTATGGTTCATATGACCAGCCTATAGTGCCATGATGTTGTATCTACATTTGAAGCCACAAGATTACAAGCATTAGTGATATAAGTGGTTAAATAAATGGTTCCAACCTTCTTACCTCTTTCCACCACAAGAGAACCTTGTAACCATTCAAGAGTCCGATGTAAATATCATAGTAGACAACCATCACTTCCAAACTAGCTTGAGGATATCCGATTTCATTTTAAAGTAGGAACATGTCTAACATCCTTCAATAGCCATGTATTCCCATTCTACATCTTAACCCGAACATATCCTTTTCCAACTATACTGCAAGGATCATCATCACCAAGAAAAACATGCCCAAAATCCCCTTGAACATAATCAACAAAATAATGCCTATGTGGAGTAGCATGGAAAGAAGCCCCCGAATCTAAAACCCAAGATTCAACAATATTGTGTAAAGAAAGAATCAAAACATCCTGACATACATTACTGTTTCTACATTTGCCTCCTTGTTTTCTTCCCATTTTTTCTTCTTGTCTCAAATTTCCCTAACAAGATTCTTTGTATGCTCAGAATTTCACATTGTCAACATACTATCTTACTTTTGTTTTGACCTTGCCCGATCTTTGGATTTTCTTTCTTTATTCTTCTCCTCCTCTAGTTTCCACTATCAAAGCATTCCCAAAGTAAAAATTACACGTGCAGTGTTTTCTTTTCATTTCCTTGCTTAGAATCACCCCTACAACATCCTCAAACTTCAACTTTGCATTATCTAGAACCGAGTTTCTTACCACCATTACCAAACTATTCCAACTCTCGTAAAGATCACAAAATTAATAAATCCTAACTTCTTCATCAAATTCTATTGTAATGGAAGCTAGCATATTTCCAACCATATTAAATCATTTAAATGATATTTGCTACCAACCATTCTCGAGACATCTTCATATTAAACAACTTTTTTATTAAAAATATCTAATTAGAGGTAGAGGGTTTTTCATACAACTTCCCTAATGCACCCATCAATTATTTTGTAGTCTTTTCCTTTGAAACATTAAATAATATTGAAGATGCAAGACACAACCGATTTTTCAAGTGCCTTCTATCCAAAGAAATCCTATTCCTCATCTTCATGCTTGAGGGTTTGTTCACCTTCTTAGACAACGGAAGATAAATATCCTTCTAATAAAGGTAGTTTTCCATATACATCTTCCAAAGACTGAAATTATGCTCATTGAATTGATCAACCCTTGATCTTTCATCATCTCGCCATAGCTCCCACTCAAGCTAAAAATTTCCCGTAATTCAATACTTCAACAAACCAAACTAGGATCTCGATACTAATTGTTAGGAAATAAGGGATAAAATATGTGGAATAATCCTCACAAAATCGCAATAGTAGAAAATAATATGCAAAAATTATTACAGATCTTAAATAAAAGTGAAGAATAATAATAACAAAACACAAAGAGACATTATTTAACATGGTTCACCCAATTTGGCTACATCCACCATGGATCACTTTCTCATATTTTATTACAAGCCGCCTCTCTCTCAATACAATACCCAAATCTATTTGGAGCTATGCTAAAAAAACTCTACATAATTCACACCCGAATTCAAAACACATTTATAATGTTACATCATTCCCACCATATGCAAAAAACCACATAAGTAGATAACTACTTAAGTAGTTTTACAAAACCATGGGTATCAAAACCATGGGAAAAAATCATCCCATAAACTTATGGGTCAAAAATCCCACACATATGAGAAAAAGAAAATTTTTCTTTTTATCGGGCATGTTTTGTTTCGAGACAACTATGGAAAGTGTACAATACTCTTATTGTAAATTCTTCAACACTTTCACACATAAAATAGGCTTCACAACCTAACAGATGGAGAGGTAGGCTCTCCACCTTTTTTATTATGTTATTATGCTTGGTGTATGCAATGTTATGCTTATGTCTTGTGCTTGGGTAGTAGTAGGCCTTAAGTTGGGTGTGGGAGAATGGATTATGGGACCATTGGAGGGGGAAAAGGGAATTTTGTGAGACATGCATTTGGTAGGAGTGTGAATGGGTGTTTCACTATGGGGAGTGAAAAGGAAATCATGGTTATTTTGTTTCATACTTGTAAGGGAGAGATAAGGATTTTGTGTTGATTGTTTTGTGCACTTGGAGGCTTAGGGTGAAACTCCCACTTCACTTGGGAGGCATAAGGAGGTGGTTTCCCATAGTCCTTGCTCCATTTGGTTTGATTTCAAACCTTTGTGTTGTTTGAGAAGTTGTAAACTTGTTGAATATGTATTTTTGTTGTGTTGAATATTTTGAAATGTATGTTGTTTGTGGAAGCCATATTTGTTGAAAGTTGTCAAAAGTTTCTCAAGATCCCTCATGGTTTTTAGTTAGACTCAGGGCCATTAAGGGGATGAATTCTCCACTTAATGGATTAAAGGTTGGGTGGAGAGCGTTTCCTACTCCCCCTTCCTTTGTATTGTGATCTTTTTTGTGAAAGTTTGAAGAAAGCAAGATTTGAAGCTACCTTTGGAGAATACATGCAAATAGAAGACTTCTATTTTGGCCTTGTTGATAGCCCTTATGTTGTAAATTGTTCATTTTTTATCCCCACTTTACGTGGAATATTGTAATCCTTGTATGTCTAATAGAGAGCTTGTATTTCATTTATGTAAATCTTTTAAAGTGTTGTAGTGAAAAGAACAAAGTTGAGTTGTAAGATAGATACATTTGTAGAAGAAAAGTGTGATTAGAAACAAATTTTACATATTTTATTTATTCCAAATAATTGTAATTTAGTTGAATGGAGAAAGAGATTTGTGGAATGCTTGATGGAAAGAACTACTTACCTTGTAAAAAAATAGAATAGTTACTCTTATTTCATTGCATGAAATGCTTATTGAAGTACTTGAACTATAAATGTATTTCTAGATTTGTTTTGAAGGGAAGTAGATGTAGTTTTCTCTTAGATAAAATGGAAATACTCTTTCCATTTTAAAACACATTAGATTTAATAAAATAGTTGTACCTTATTCCATTTTTTTAAACTTTTGTATAACTCGGTAGAAAATTATAAACTCCTTGTCTTGCAAATTTACTTGTCTTATAAATTGAGTTATTCCTTAAAATTAGGTAAAAAAAGAGAAAAGAAATGTAAGTACCTACAAGTTATAATTGTAGTTAATTGTATAACTCATTACAAGTTTTACACATATATTAAATATAATAATATTTAATATTTGTGGTACTTTAAATAACAACATTTTATAAGATGATTAGTAAACCAAAAGAAAAGAAACTTAAATAGATTGGAGTATTTTAATATTATTAATATATTAATATTATCAAAAATTAATAAAAATAATAAATTGGAATATTAATAATGATATATATATATATATATATATATATATATATATATATATATATATAAATATTATTATAATAAAAATTAAAAAAATTGTTAACATTTATATTGTAAAACTTATTACTAAACAAAATTTATATAATTTTTTAATATATTAATGTGTGGGAAATGACCATGGTTAAGTGGGTTACTTTTAAAAAGGAGGGACAAGTGACCCTCTCTCCCATATTTTTCAAAACTTTTCTATTACTAAAACAATAACCTCTTTCTCTTAGTTGGCAGTAAACAATTTGGGTTCTCGGCTTTAAAACTTTTCAAACATGGCTTATTAAAACGTTATTATATATATATAATATATATATATATATATATATATATATATATATATATATACACACATACACACACACACACACACACACACACACACACACACACACATGAATATATACTCTTGTATTTACTAAAAAAGGAGAAAAAGAGTGTATTTTCAACTTGAAAAAAAGATTTATATTATTAGGATAAAATGCCCAAATGCCCAAAAGGGAAAATACATTGAAATAGATTTATAAAAATAATGAAATTTACTGACTAAACCTTAGAATAGGGTAAAAAGAATATTAAAAAGATAAAGTAAAAAGAATTGGAGGTTGGGGATGTGTGTATCCATCCCAAGCTTCTTTCTTTCTCTTCCATGGATTCCAACGTCTTCTTCCTCCTTTCCTTAACCTGTAAAACCAAAAATGAATGAAATGAGTAAAAGAGATGAATAAAAGCTTTCCTTAAGAGATTTTAGGGTTGGTTTGAAATTTTCCCATCCAATGGTCAATATTGGTTTCATCCAAGGGCCAAGATTGTCCCCTACAAATGTTAGGTGAAGGTAGGTGAGATCATCATTTGATCACATGGGTCAAGTTTGAATGGGGCCACTTGTGTGGTGTTGAAGTTAATTAAAATTTTGTTTTTCCTTTTGAATTATTTTAGTAATGTTCAAAGTTATAAAGGCCATGACCTTGTGAAAATTAAGTAAATTTATTCTCTTAGTAATCTAGATAACATTTAAAATTGAATGCTAAATTTAGTAGTATTGGTTAAAATGGAAGGGTAATTTTTTCCTCCTAGACCTTTATAAAATAAATTATTAAATGAATTTAGGTACCACATTATTAAATTAATTTAATATTATATGAATGAAATTATTTAAACCTAACTCAAGGATTAATATTACTATTTATTTAATTTTGATGATGCTCGTTTGTTAACTAAGGGTTTAACTAATCGTTGCCTTCATCCTTTAAAAAAAAAAAATATTCCATAATTTTTCCATTATAACATTTGTTTCGTTTTGGGTTTTGTGGGTGAAATTTTGTGGGTGTCACACTTGGTATCAGAGCCATGGGTATAATGCTTGGACCCTGGGCACACTAGAAAACACAAAACAAAAAAAAAAACCTAGTGCAACTTTAAACCTAGTACACACAAAACTATGCATGATGTTTTGAAACATAGAAAATTTAGAAAAATAAAAAAAACTTAGATGATTATAAACTAACTATTCACCTTGGTCTATGGGGAGAGTGCGACCACATGACGAGGGGTTCCTACACATGGACCTAGACCTACCACCCCAGATTAGGCAAGTAAAACCATTCTTCCTCAGATATTGTAGACGCTACAGGAGGTTAATGCTGCTATACATGGAGGATCTTTAGGAGGGTGACCTAGCGATAAGGACAAGAGCCATCAATGGGGCTCATGTGCCTTCATGTCACAGTGCAAAGGATAGGGTAGAGAAACTCCCATGTGGAGTCAGTTAGACATGAGTCACCTCTTAGGGAGCTCAAGATGGAGTTATGATGCACAGAGATGGTCTAGGAGCCCTAGGCGAGAGATGATCAGTTGAGAGACCTAGAGAGGTCAAAATTGATCATTCATCGATCACATTAGAGAGATATCAATTACACTCCACCTCATTTTTCTAGAGACACAGGTGGATTTCAGGCCAAGGCATGGTTGGTTAGCTTGAGTGGATGCTTCAAGCTATGCCCTTGTTCTAGCAACATGAAATCTCATGTTTCCATCCACCTTCTAAGAGACGGAGCAAGAGTATGGTGGAGGACTGAGGAGCAGAAGCTCTATGTAGATTCTAGACAATCACTTGGGAGCTCTTTGAAGAACATTTCAGGAGAAAATATATTTCTAGGAGATTCATTATAGTGATCAATGAGTTCCATGATCTGCGATAGGCCTCCATGACAGTAGCAAAGTATGAGGAATGGTTTCTAGATCTACTTCACTATGTAGACTACATGTAGGACGAACATGTTCAAGTGTATAGGTTCATTAGGGGCCTAAAATTAGACTTGGGTGGGGAAATACACATTCAATACCCACATAACATTATCAATCGAGAGGCCATGGAGAAGGCCTATATTATAGAGAAAACTAGGGGAAGACTCAACATGTACATGATAGAGTGAGGAGTCACATACAATAGTTATAGATAGTAGGTCGAGGGGATCAACTCCTCCTCCTCATGGTGGAAACACTTCAAACAATCTTCCTTTTGGCCTCCTCCACCTCCTCAAGTATCAGCATAGAGACATACACTAACCACCCTTTTGACCTCCACAATGTCATGATGCTTAGAGAGGGCATAGTATGGGACCTCTAGCTAGGGGGCCAAACAGACACAAGCTCCACCTCGAGCATAATCGGAGAGTACATCCACTGCAGCACCCATAGATCTATGGCAAGGATCATTACCTTCAACATGTACTACTAGGCCACCTAGATGACTATCTGCACATTGGAGAGGACCAAAGTACTTGTTAAGATGTGGTGTGCATGGACATCATTGGAGAGAGTGCCTCGAAACCCTACTAATCAGGTAAGGAACCTTTTTTTAGCCTACATTTGGTGACATGGCTAGGAGCCACATGATATATGCAATGGTTGAGAACCACCAGAAGAGCACTAGGGAACGGTGATTGAGACCATAGGTAGCATTGGTGGTATTTCTATCCCTATTTTATTTGACTCAGGCTCATCAGATTCTTTCATTTTTCCATCTTTAGTAGAGCATTGTAGGCTGGTGGCAGTTAGGCAAGGCCTTAGTTGGGATGTCAAGATGGCTTATGGAACCAAGATCTCAGTTGACTCCTTATTCAAGGAGTGTGTAGTGGACCTAGGACCCTTTACCATGACCTTGGATCTTCATATCCTTCCTTTGGGTTCTTATGGAGTGATTTTGGGTATGGATTGGTTGTCTACACACAGAGCCAAATTTGATTGCTATAGTAATATTATATCTTGTGCAGATGATTTGGGTGTGGAGTCAGTGATAGTTGAGTTAGGAGACCCATCTCTATTCCACACTATTTCTGTTATGTAGCTAAAGTGGTGTGTGAGGCAGGGTTGTCAGTTGTATGCTATTATTACATTTAGTGATAGGTTAGATGATGGGGCTAGTGGACCTTCACTTGATGATCACCCATTTTTAGGAGTTTTATGATGTGTTTCCTAGTGAGCTTCCAGGATGCCTCCCCCATGTGAGATAGATTCCACATTGATTTGGTTCCAGGAGCGGAACCTATCTCACGCACTCTCCTTATAGGATGACCACACCTGAGCTATGTGAGCTCAAGTTGCAGCTAGAGGGCCTTCTCGAGAAAGGCCTAATCCATCCTAGTGTATCCCCTTGGGGTGCACCGTGATTTTTTGAAGAAGAAGGATGATCCTTGCATGGTTGTGTGTGGACTATCATCAGCTTGAAAAAAGTAACGATCAAGAATCATTACCCCTTCCTCGCATCGATGATTTGTTTGATCAGATGAAGGGGGCCACTATGTTTTCTAAGATTGATCTTAAGTCAGGATACCATCAACTGAGGATTGTAGAGGAATATGTCCACAAGTTAGCTTTTCGCATGAGATATGGCCACTATGAGTTCATACATTGTGTCCATTTGGTCTATAAACACCCTCTGCAATTTTCATGAGTTTGATGAATGGGGTGTTTAGGACCTTTTTGACCAATTTTTTCCTCATGTTCCTTGATGACATTTTGATCTACTCATGTACATGAGGAGCATGAGGAGAACCTTCGTCAGGGTTTTGTTGTCTTTGTGAGCAACAACTTTATGAGAACCTAGAGAAGTGTGCATTATTTCAGTCAGAGGTGCAATATTTGGGTCACATCATTTTTAGGGAAGGTATCATAGTTTATCCTTCCAAGATTAGAGCCATTATGGATTGGCCAACACCTACTAGTGTGATGAGGTGTGTAGTTTCATGGGGTTGGCAAGGATACTATAGGATATTTTTTCAGGACTTCTCTTGGGTTGCACACCCCATCACTTCCCTTCAGTGGAAAGGGAAGAAGTTCATCTTGTCGATAATGTGAGAAGGCCTTCGAGACATTGAAGGAATGAATGCCTTACAAACACCTATTCTTATAGTTCCAACCCTCGGGGTGAGTTCTTCATTTGTATAGATGCTTTTTGGCAGGATTAGGAGGTGTGTTGATGTAGGAGGGTCATGTGTTGTAGCTATTTTGAGTCTCACAAACTCAAGGATTATGAGCTCAATTATCTAAATCATGACCTTGAGCTTATAGCATTTGTTCATGCCTTAGTTCATGGAGACATTTCCTTCTTGGCAAGAGATTTATACTCAGACTGATCACTTGAGTCTTCACCACCTCTTCACACAAGCCCAATCTCAACACTCGTCAATGAATTGGATGGAGTTTCTTTGTGAGTACAACATGGAGATAAAGCATGTGAAGGGGAAGGAGAATGTGGTTGTAGAAACACTATGAGTAGATGAAGACATTTGGTTATGGCTACTTCAGTGGGTACAAATTTTGGAGAAGATTTTGTAGTAGCTTCCATGACAACTTCTACCTTGTAGCCAGATCAGAGATTGAGTCTCAGAGACCCCTTGAGGGGAATTTTGATGGATTTTCATTAGAGGTAGATGGTCTTATCAGACATAGAGGTCATATATATGTTCTATAGAGATGGAGGCTTGAGATATGATATCTTGGAATAGAGGCTCATCGTGCACCTTATTCAGCCCATCCAGGGGTGAAGAAGATGCATGCCACCTTGAGACAAAACTTATCATTGGAGAGGTCTTCAAAGAGATGTAGCTCAATTTGTGTCACATTGTTTAGAGTGTCAGAGGGTGAAGGCCAAGCATCAACATCCAACTAGCCTTCTCTACCCACATGCCATACCAAAGTGGAAATGGACACCATTTCCATGGATTTCATGGGACACCATTGGGATACCACCGATGTCAGATACCACCACGACATCATCATGGTCATGATGGATAAATTGATGAAAGTGGCTCATTTTTCTCAGTGAAGACCACCTATATAGCTAGTGTAGTAGCACAAGTATACCTTGATGATATTGTTAGATTGCACAGATTCTACTGAAGATTATTTGTGACCATGATCCCTTATACACCTCTCATTTCTAGACTACCATGTAGTAGGTTCTTGGGACAAGCATCAACTTTAGTACAACTTATCATCCATAGAGATAGATGGATAGAAAGAGTGGGTGAATCAGATCTTGAGGATATGTTGTAGATGTATGTCATGGACCATCAGTCTAGGTGGGAGGAGTACTTGTATTTGGTGGAGTTTTCCTACAACAATAGTTTTCAGAGTTTGATTGGCATGGATCCTTTTCAGGCATTGTATGGCAGAGAGTGTAGGACACCTTTGAGTTGGGATAGATTGAGGATAAGGTTTCTCTTGGGCCAGCATTTGGTACAGATATGGAGCAGCAGAGGTTGTCTTGATTCGACAGAGGCTTCAGGAGGCTCATGATAGGTAGAAGAAGTATGCATATCATGAGGAGGACAGATCATAGTTTTGAGGTGGGCATGAAGGTGTTTTCTTCATGTCAGCCTCATAAGAGCCCTATCCATTATGGAAAAGGCTCTAAGTTAGCTCCTAGATTTGTGGGTCCCTTCGAGATCTTGGAGTGTATCGGTCCTTTGGCCTATTGTCTAGCATTTCCACCCATCTTGTCTCGCATGCACAATGTTTTTTCATGTGTTGTACTTAGGAGATATATTCTAGATCCCTCTCATGTTTTGATTGGACCACATTGTAGGTGTAGAGAGGGGTAGGCAGGTGTTATGGATCCCATGCACATCATAGAGCGCAGGACCCTGGGCCTTCGAGGCCATGAGATTGACTAGGTGTGGGTCCAATGGGATAGGTATGATGAGACTATAGCCACATGGGAGGATGCCACTATTTTGTGAGCTCAGTTTCCTCATCTATTCTAGTGACTTCCAGGAGGAATTCGAGTCTAAGGGGAGGGGATGTAGTGCCCACTCCTCTTCGACACTGATTTCATCTTGATATTGATATTATTGGACTGATATTCAAACATTTTGATTATGATACATTGATCAATAGATGATAGATTATACTGATATTTGGACTATTGACATTATGATGTTTATGTTTTATTATGATGCACTAGATAGTGATGTTAGACAGTTTGATATATGTTGATTTTCATGATGTGGATTTTATACTGACATGTTATGTTTTGGGATGTTTTGAGTAGAATTATAATCTCATGGATGTTAGGGTTAGATTTTGATATATTGATGGATAATAGAATTGCTAATGTCAAATGATGATTATTGATTTTATATGTATATTGTCTCGATGTTGTTAATACGACCGAAAGGCTAGAGAGGTATTTTGTTTTTGTGTAGGAATTTTATCACATACATCAAAGGGGATAGGGGACCAACCATGGAAGGATGTCGGTGTTGAGCAAATGAGGCCAAATTTGACAACTTGTGTAATGTTGTTTAGTGTGGTGTTTTTCATGTCTAGTTTGGAGGTCTCCCATGGGGGTGACTTCACATGTGTGGCCATGGGGTGAATTGTGTTCCCTTTCTTTTAATTTTTGTGTGCTTTATTTGTTTTATGTATTTAAAATTTGGAAAAATTTTGTCACTTTATTAGCATGTGTAAATGTGTCTTAATTAAGCTAAATTCTTTTATTTTGGTTAACTAAATTAGGGATGTGACAAATAGTTATGATGAGGTTTGGTGGTCCTTGTTGTAAGTAAAATTTATGTTGATTTGTGAGTGTTTTACTCCACCCCAACTTCAAAATTCAGGATTTTGACTTGGGGGCATTTTTGGAGGCTTGTGGGACAAGCAAGGCTTGTCCCATGCCTCTTAAATTTACCCAACAACCTACCTATGGGTTGGGAGATTATTTTTGACTTGTTTATCCATTTTTTAGTGTAAAAGAGAGAAAATTATTGCACTTTCTTTCTACCCCAATTTATTGTGTCCTTTGAAAGCATGGTGCAAGTTTTGTGAGCCATGTGGGTTTGTCATAGTCCTTACAAGTGCATTGATTTTCTTGGTCTTGGTGTGTTGAATTGAGTGTGGGGATGGAGGAATGATGAAGTGGAATCCTACATGGAGCCACCTCATCATCCTCACATTCCATTTCTATTTATTGGTGATTTTTGGTTGGAATGGGGGTTACTTGTTCTTTTTTCTTCTTGTGCACTTTTGGAATTGGAGCTTATTAGAGTTTTTTGAATTTCTTTTCTTGGAATTGAAGAGACTTGTGGAATTTTCTTGGAGCTTGATGGAGAGGTAGGCTCTCCACCTTTGTTATTATGTTATTATGCTTGTTTGTATGCAATTTTGTGCTTGTTAAAATTGTTTTTGTCTTATGAATGTGCTTGTGTGTTGGTTGGGTAGTAGACCTTAAGTTGGGTGTGGGAGAAGGGATTATGGGACCATTGGGGAGGGAAAAGGGAGTTTTGTGAGGCATGAATTTTGTGGGAGTGTGAATGGGAGTTTCACCTATGGGGAGTGAAAAGGAAATCATGGTTATTTTGTTGCATACTTGCAAGGGAGAGATAAGGATTTTGTGTTGATTATTTTGTGCACTTGAGGCTTAGGGTGAGACTCCCACTTCACTTGGGAGGCATAAGGAGGTGGTTTCCCATAGTCCTTGCTCTATTTGGTTTGATTTCAAACCTTTTGTTGTTTGAGAAGTTGTAAACTTGTTGAATATGTCTTTTGTTGTGTTGAATATTTTGAAATGTATGTTATTTGTGGAAGCCATTTTGTTGAAAGTTGTCAAAGTTACTCAAGATCCCTCATGGTTCCCTGGTTGGGGCTCGGGGCCATTAAGGGGATGGATTCTCCACTTAATGGATTAAAGGTTGGATGGGGAGCATTGCCTACTCCTCCTTTCTTTGTATTGTGATCTTTTTGAAATTTTGATGAAAACAAGACTTGGAGCTACCTTTGGAGATTACATGCAAATAAAGACTTCTATTTTTGCCTTGTTGATATCCCTTATGTTCTAAATTGTTCATTTATTTATCCCCACTTTACGGGAATATTTTAATCCTTGTATGTCTAATAGAGAGCTTGTACATTCATTTATGTAAATTTTGAAAGTATTGTAGTGAAAGGAACAAAGTTGAGTTGTAAGATAGATACATTTGTAGAAGAAAAGTGTGATTGGAAAGAAATTCTTGCATATTTTATTTATTCCAAATTATTTTAATTTAGTTGAATGGAGAAAGATCCTTTGTGGAATGCTTGATGGAAAGAAATACTTACGTTGTAAAAATAAAGAATAGTTACTCTTATTTCATTACATGAAATGCTTGTTGAGTACATGAACCATAGATGTATTTCTAGATTTTTTGAATGAAGGGAAGTAGATGTAGTTTTATATATAAGGAAATAGTCCTTCCATTGAAAACACATTAGATTTAATAATATAGTTGTACTAACATTTAGAAAAATTAACTTTTGTATAACTCAAAGTAGAAAACTCTAAACTCCTTGTCTTACAAATATACTTGTCTTATAAATTGAGTTATTCCTTAAAATTAGGTAAAATAAAGAGAAGAGAAGAGAAATTTAAGTACCTAAAAGTCATAGTTGTAGTTAATTGTATAAATCATTACAAATTTTACACATTTATTAAATATAATAATATTTAATATTTGTGGTACTAGAAATAAATAACAACATTTTATAAGATGATTAGTAAACCAAAAAAAGGAAACTTCAATAGATTGGAGTATTTTAATATTATTAATATATTAATATATTTAATATATTAAAATTATTAAAATTTTAATAATAATAATGAAATTGAAATATAAATAATTAGCTAAGTACCTATCCTCTCGTATGACGCGCCCATTACTTTGTAATAGTTGTGCCTTGACCATGCGATTTATGCTCACCAGTTTGGCTCATTTCCCCACACACATAACATGTGCATTCCTCTATGCCTTCCTCTATTTTCTTCTCATGCACCCTCCTTTGTGCCTTTTTGTGGCCAAGTCATCTTCTAACATGCTTGATTACACCACATGTAACCAACCAAAGCGTGCCAAAAAATTCGCCGAATCCTTACAAAAATCAGCTTACATGTGGCAAAACAAAAATATTTGTATAGTTGGCCATCATTTTAGAAAATCCATGCATGCCACGTGTTTCACGTGTGCCAAAAAATATCGACATCTTTTGGCAGACATGTCTTCTGCATAGAGCTCGGATCATTTTACAACTAGACATGTCAAGTGAGTTCTGACATCAACTAGCTTTAGACATTAAAATTCAAATTCTTGGTAGATCTGGTAGGTGAGAAATGGGAAAACATCTCTTTGAGCATTGATGAGTAGATCTGATTGCTCCAACCACCCAATTTAATATGATTCTCCCTTCTTCCTTCTTCAACATACCAAACAGGTTTGGGGAAATGCATCTAACATATTTTAGGTAGATTTGTAGGTATTGAATTCCTCTTGTTGGTGGTTATATTTCAAATTCAGTTTTCCCTCCTTCTCTTCTCCTTCTATAGATTCATCTATAAATGTAAGAGTTGGGATCATTATTAACGTTGGACACTCTGGATCCTTACACATTCTACTAAGGACTTCATATTTTCTGTATTTTGAGTTGCAGACCTCTAGATCTGGCTCTTGCATGTGGATATCGGCCTCTTTCACCATTATAACAGTTTTATGCATTTCTGGAAGTAATAGAAGCATCGTTTTATGAGTATTCTCTGTCCTAACATGTTTACATTCCTTCTTCTTTCCTTTTCTTTTGTGTTGTGTGCTTGGTTGTGCCATTTCATGTCCCTTACAGCTCCTTATTTGGTTGTGTCCCATGAAACTGATATGGCTAATGCACACTCAAGAGTTTTTCATACTTTACTGGTGATAATCAAGTCACCCCATGTTGTCTACTCAAAATTTCCCGCTCTGATAAGAGTAAATTTCCAAAATTTTGAGTTTAAGTGTTTTCCTCTGAAAATGCCTAAGTCGTGAAATTGAAAAAATCTGTGTTTTGGGTCATTTTGTGTGATTTTCGGGCCTGTCGGAACTTTTTGTCCCATCTGTCCCAAGTACGAAAGTGCACTCTACCCGACCAGCCGAAATCCCCGAAGCTGTCCCATTTTCGGGCCCGTCGGAAAATTTTGTCCCAAGTGTCCCAAAACTTATTTTGCGTATTGTTCCAATTTCGGCCGAATCATCCTTCCTGCGTACTTCGCACTTTCCTGTCCCAAATGTCCCAAAGTTAAAAGTGCGAGCTTTCCCATTTTCCGATTTACTACAACCAGCGTCCTTCGCACAATTTTGTCCCAACTGCCCCATTTGAAAAAGTGTGAGCTTTCCCAATTTCGGCCGAGCCAGGTCGAGTCGCGTACTTCGGAACTTTTTGTCCCAAATGTCTCAAGTCCAAACGAGCCCGCTGTTCCAATTTCGGCCGAAACACCCGAATCGCGTACTTCACACATTTTCGTCCCATTTGTCCCAAATGCATTTGTGCGTCCTCTCCCTGTTTCGCCCGAACCGGCCGAGCCGCGTGTTTCGCGCATTCATGTCTCACATGTCCCAAGCGTACCTAGTGTCATTTACACTTATTTTTTCCCGCTTAACGCTCCAAGCATGATGCTTTTCAAATTGGTGGTTGTGTATTCAATGCGCATTAAAGTCATTTCTCTCTCAAACAGCCTATATAACGAGCATTCCCCTTTGCATTTTCGCATTGCTTCCATGCTATCTTTTTCTCGAACCCTCGTCATTTGAAAACCTGCGCGATCCCCCTCCATTTGCAAATTCCTTCCAGAAGTCTAGGTTGCAGCTCCGAGACTATCACTATGAAGATCAAGTTCCAGGGACAGGAGCAAATTTCTCCGCTTGAATCTGCCATTAGCAATATAGGGGACAACGAAGCTCGTCATCTCGACTTCGGTGATTTTTGGGCAAGAATGACAGATGCAAACCCTACACCAATGGCACAGATGATTAATGATAGTGGTTTAGCTTTTGCCGGAGGATTCCCAATCTCAGTACAGTGTGCTGATACAGTGCTTTCATGTGGAGCTCACTTCGACCCCGATTCTAGCGAATTGACAAATGTACATGGGGAACTCATTGCCAAGCTGGATGATGCCACCATTGGCGCTGCTCTGAGAATTCGGAGATGGACAATGCTATAGTCGTCTCCGGGATCAAGCACAGGCTATGTTCGACCAAGACAGTGACAAATACAAGGCGCGAGTGGCGAAGTCTTGGTTGAAGAACCCTAAGAAAGGTGCTTCTCGCCTAACCAAAACCCTCTTCCGAGCAGATTTCAACGAAGAACTGTCAGACTTCATAATCCTGCTGGCTCGGGTTATGGGTTTGCCCTCCACCAATGAGTTTCATTTCTGGATGTGCCCGCTCATCAGCATGGTGTGCCAGGGAACACAAAATATCAACTGGGCAGAGATCATCAGTATGAATTTGGCTGAGCAGCTATCCAACGTCCAGCAAACAAAGAAGTTCTATATGACTTCATATCTGATGTATACCCTAGCAGCATCCAGGCAGTGGTTTGGTTTCTCCTATATAGATGCACACAAAGATGATCCAGTGTATGCCTATTGCCCGCAGTTCACCTTGGAGACCAGCAACCGCAATTTCAGAAGGGTCAATGATGCTTTCACCATGTACGTGGTCAGATTGCTCGAAGGTGATACTGCAAGAAGGTTTTCAGATGAAGCCATGAACCTGATATCGCAGTATGGAGCCTATTTCATTCAATTCAGGAAATTTTCCTATATCAGGCTTGCTGGCTATGAAAACACTCCTCTACGGCTTCCCATGTTCTGTAATGATAAAATGGCTTTGATTGAAATATGCAGGCAACTAGACAAGTTGCACAGAACTTGCAGAGACAAGAAGATTTCTGGCTTGCACTTTCCCATCTCTCTGGGAAACTACACATGCAAAACAGCTCTGGATGCTCAGAACATAGAAAGAGCCCTGGTCCCTATCACTGTTCATTTCTTCAAGCCAAGAACCTGTTTTGACTTGAAGAAGTTCATTGAACAGAACATCAAAATAGTCTATCATCATAGGGCAGATACAGAAGACTACTGGGCTGACTGTGCAGATGATTTTGAAGCCAGAAGAAGGCATTGTGGCAGGTTCTCCCTGCAACTGATCCAAGAACTCAGTCTGTACCAAGTTCCTGAAGGTCTCCAGGATGACAATTCTGAGCTATACTCTTATGAGTATGAAAATGTGATTAAGCACACCCCTCTGGAGGACCTGGATTGGAACAAGAAAGAGAGAGATGATCTGGCTGAGATTCTTGCTCCAGTCTTAATCGTGGACTAGGGTCCTGTTCGAAGTAAAGATCTCGAGAATTCAAGAGGCACTCAGGAGAATCTAGCTCCAAGGATGATTCGACACCCATAAGAGAGGCATCAGTTCCAGAGTCTGGAACACCAGTGAAAACCCCTCCTGCCTCAACAGCTCAGGGACCTGTAGAATCTACTCCTTCTCCATCTACCCAGGTATACAGGAAGAAACTCAAAGAGGTAAAGAAGGAACCTGCAGAGAACGATCCTCCAAGAAAACAGGCAGAGTTGCCTATAGGGCCAGAGAACATCATTGTTCTCAGTGAAAGTGAAGAAAGCGAGATGCCAACTCCTGCAAATGTTCCTGAAGATCCAGTAGATAAGGACAAAGAGGTCCAGAGCACTGAACTTCCGGGTGCTATTGATTCTTCTACTGCCATTGCCTCCAGTGCTCTACTCACGTCTCAGCTTGAGTCAACAGCTGCGTAGACCCTGAGTGTCATGAGCTCCCTATCTCTTGGTCCCCTTGCCCCTCCTGCAGATTCTTCTTCCTCTTTTGCTTGGGTGCAACCTCTGGTCGACAAAAGGAAGAGGAAATCCTCCTCTCAAAGCTTGGGACCAAATTTTGATGCTGTAGCAGCCTTGTTGGGCACCACTCCTTCTCGTGCCAAGAAAGCCAGAACCACCTCCAGAATTGTGTCTGATGCCCAAGGTCAGCAATTCTTGGAGATTGCTAAGCCTACAGTAGACAAATCAGAATCAGACTTGCTGACATCTGACTTAGAGCTTTCAAGGATCCCTATGGGAGAGTCTACTCCTGAAGGTGAAATTCACAACCTCCAGGAAACAGTCACAAGAGTCATTGGAAGGGTAGAGAAAGGGCAGCAGACTATTGAACAGCTGGAAGAACAAGCCCAAGTTCTCACAAGTTTTATCAAGTCACTCTTGTCTAAGGACAAAGTTTTGGACCCCACCCCCTTGACTGCTCTACCGCCTCCTGTAATTCTAAGCCAAGATGAAGTGCAAAGTATCAAAGATATGCACAAGTATTCTGTCTATGGCCGAGCTATTGAAGCCATGGTGGATGACATGCTTGTTGCTGGGCTAAACTTCATCGATGAAGCTTTTAAACTACATGGAAAGGTAGACAATTTGCAACAGAAGCTATCCTCTACTATTGGGGTTATGGATAAAGAGCTTAAACTCTGGAGCAGTTGCATTGTAGACCTTCGCCTCATGGGACAGACAGATGAGAACATCTTACTGGCGAACAAGATTTTCGATGATGCCAAAGACAATCTATCAAAATCCTGGGTCTACAGCGTAGAGTGGAAAATCAAAGTCCTAGAGGAAGCTGTGGGAGAAATGAAGAAAATGGGCTGGCGAGAGGAGAAGCTTTCAAGACACTGGCAGCTGCTGCTTTCAAAGATATGCATTGTCATCTTCAAGATGAAAACTCTGGTGCTTCCTTGTCCTTGCAAGAAATCAAAGCTCAGTTCAGAGCTTTTGTCAAAGATCATCTATTCAAGGAAAGCTCCATCTCTAAGGAAAAGATGAAGGAAATTTGTTCTCTTCAGTCTGCCATTGAAGAAGCAAACAAAGATTATCATACTCACGTCGAGTTTGATAAAGAGATGGAGAAATGTCTGGGATTTTGGACTCGATCAGCCAACACGTCACGCACCCTCGTGGCGTGAGATATACCAGCCTGAGTCATTGAAGAAGTTTAGGTAGTGGATTCCCAAGAAGACAGTGGGTCCCTCCCAAAGAACTAACCGGCCACTGTCTCCTTCTCCTTTCTTTCCTCTCCTTCCCTTTCTTTTCGTATTCTTTGTAATCGCTTAAGGTATTGTAGAATCGGTCCTTAGCTATTCTTTAGTTAAAAGAAACAGTTACGAAGAGTAACTGACTTGTAAGCTATATAATGGCCTTTCCACGCCATTTTGAAGGGAGGAAGAACTTGGAATATTTGCTGAAAGTGTAAATAGATCTTAAAGAAATCAATACAAAAGGGCTTTTCGTTCTCTGTCTATCTAATTCTTGTTATCTCTGTGTTTTCCTTTAGTATTGTGGAGATCATTTTGTTCCTAACTCGTTAGTCTCTCTCGATTGCATCTTGCTCGGCCTTTGCAAATACAGTGATCTTGTACAACCAAGAAGGAACTTTGTGTCCTTGATTAATAAATCTGAAGAAGGTTATTTATGGAACTTTGTGTCTTTAAATTTAATCTCATTCAGCCATCGCAAATGATCTTGTCTTAAATTCTTTGAAGCTTCGCACACAGGAGGAATTATTCTGCTATCTATAATTCTGAATGTTGCTATTCTGCTCATCTTCTTATTCCCTTTCCTCAGTCCTTGTGTGATTGATGATCCTTGTGGAAAACACTTTCGTAAAATCCAAGTTTGACCATAAAACAATGTTCTGTACATTTGTAAATAAGTTCATTTCTGAATAAGGGAACCTCTCCCATTAAAGAGGAGGGACTTCTTGTCCCCTGACTGTTGCTCTTCTAAAAAGTCCTATCTGACGACCAACACCCCATAGAACATATCTAGGATATAGCAAACGTGTGTTCATTCTATTTGATCACACATGATGAGGAAATAATCAGCTACTTGTAGCCTCTTTCAAAGGTAAAGCGTTTTGATGGTACCAAGGCTTAATACTTGGATCTATTACCACCTAGGATGATCTAGGAACAACTCTTTACAATTACTTTGAAGATAAGTCAGATCACCTATCTCTGGTGGAGTAACTAACAACAACAAAAAGGGCACCCAACAATCAAATGACTAATTTAAACATCATATTTCAAAAGACTTGGGATAGAATCCCTCTTGTGGTAATACCTACAACCCAACATGCTTTCTTGTATTATCTGAAGGTGCTCAATAGCGATATCTCAATCATGATCCAATCCATGGGAGGTAGGACTTTGACACTATTGCTTATAGTATTACAGTAAGGGTAGAAAATAGTCTTATTCAGGTGGGAAAGATATCTCCAAGATTTCCTATGCCCTTGTTCTAAAAAATGTCACAAATTCCCCAACCTTTATGGCCCATATCCTGTTCCTAAGAAAAGTGCTCAACCAGTTGCCTCAACATCCTACTCTCCAGCACGCAGCAGAAGGAAGATGAAGAGTTAAAGGCCCTGATTAGAAACTTGTCAAATAAGGTCATATCATTAGAGAAACAACAAGTGCAATCCTATAGAGGTAGTTCTAATCAGGCACATGGCCAAAGCAATCGACTTGGTAGAATCAATATAAAAATGAAATATACACGCCAAACTAGTAGAATTATAGATGACATCCCAATGCACATCTTCCCTTGCAAGTTGTTACTTCCACACCTTATCTTCTATTACCCAGTGCAAGTCAATAACTTGTTCCAGCTTCGTAACTATTTGGTGTAAGAATTTGAATGGTGCTTCCCTTACAACATGCCTCATAGTCAATATCATTGTGCCAATTTTATGTGTGACCAAGCTGTCATGATCCAAAATTCTTCATCTTGTGATCCTTCAATAAGTGCTATCAAGAAAATAACCAAGAAAGACTAGAAGATCCTCAAAAAAAAAATTGATTTTATTTGGAACTAAGGACTTCTCTATAATCAACCAAGATTTAGAAGATACAATCAAACCATGTGCCTAAGTTGCAAACAACACAAAATACAAGAAGAAAATTTTAGAATCGTGTGCACAATTCATGATCCCAAAGGTGACTCAAAAGATCCTTAGAAGTAGAAATATACAGCCAAGGCATCTAGTAGTAAAAGCACCCAAGTCCCTACACAAGAGATCTCGTGCAAAGCTCCTTCAAGCAACACACACCCTCCTTTGGTAGGTTAAGCCTATGCTCTAGCTAAAGTCCAAGCTTTCATGCCTAAACATTCAAGAAGGGATGTTTTTCCCCAAATACACAAGACAGGGGGCCTTCCATTTAGCATTGTGGACTAGATGAAGAGAAAAAACATAAATTTCACAATGTGGGATGCCCTGACCATTCCATCTTAGTGGGATCTGTTGCATGAAGCTCTGCACAACTCCCACATGTTGATATTATTGTGCAGAAGCCACACACTTCTATTAATATCTTCTAAAAAGAAGAAGAGAAGAAATTTAAAAAAATTGTTAAAACGCCACCGCTTTTATATATCCCTTATCATAGGAAAACATCTAGTGCATAATTACATGATTGACTCAGGCGCTAGTACTTTCGTTATGCCTAAGAAAATTGTTGATGTTTTAGCTCTAAAACATAGCCCTTTTTCTAAAGGAGTCGTGCAACTTGATGGCTCAATTATCACCACCTTAGGATTCATCAAGGATATTGAGTTAACCCTCCATGCATGTCCAATCCTAACAATAACTCAAGATGTGTCAATTATTGACCTGCCTCCTTTGTTTGCCCTATGTTTGTCAAGAGACTTTATTGCTAAAGTGGGTGGTTACTTGTCTTCTAATTGGTCTCATATGTTACTCAAGACAAGGTATGGTACCTAGTTTACCATACAAGATGAGCCTATATTTTCCTATCATGTAGAGTCATATGTCCCATCCCTCTCCAAGAAAACTATTTAATCTAGGAAGAACAAGATTCGCTTGTTGAAGAGAGCAAATTCTTCCACTCTCTGTTCCTGACCTAGTGCTTGATGAATGGGTGGAGAGGCACCATAAATTTGATCCATATGCTGAAGAATTGGAAGCTTATGAAACTAGGCTTGGTACTTACTGCATTCTTGAAGAAGAAGCTATGTTGTCATGCGTGCTCAAGAAAGACAAAGTTGAACTGCTGGGTATGTGGAAGTTGTACTTTGATGGATCCAAGAAGAAATGGGGCAATGGTGAGAGTGGTTCTCATTTACCTTAAAGATGAGAAATTATTCTCCACACAAAGATACAGTTCACATGTTCTAACAATGTGGTATAGTATGAAGCGTTGGTGCAAGGCTTTCTCATTACTAAGAAAAAGAAAATTAAGACACTTCAGAAATATTTTGGGACACAGATTTGGTTATCCACCAGTGCTACCAAAAATTCTAGAAAAAGAACAAGATTCTCAAAGCTTATAAGCATAGAGTTTGGGACCTACTTGAGAGATTTGATGCTCTAAATCTATAGGTGGTGCTGCATAAAATGAACAAGGAAGTTGACCAGATGGCCACACTTGGTTCATAATTATCTCTTGTAAAATAATTTATCAAAGGAAACACTCAGTACATTAATATGGTGATCAGACCATCCATACTGCATAACAACACCAACTGGCAAGTGTTTTGCAGAAGTGACGTGCAAATCATCCAATTTATCTAGAATGAAGCTGAATTTTCATCAAGTATGCAAGCTGACTTGTATGACAACTATGGTGACCAAGTGATATAATGAAGACAAACAAGTTTCCTAAAGGGATGGTCACCTTAGAGAAAACTTTTAGCCCTGATGATGAATTTAAGGGTGAAGAAAGGTACATGTGCATTGCAAGAAGACTATTCCCAGTCATAATTACGCATGGGAAAGATTTACTACTTAGCAAGAATTTTTCACATGATGAAAAGCAAGCCTTCATATCTCTCGTGTCAATAATATAGTGATATCTTCTCCTAGGAGTATAAATACCTCAAAGGTTTTGATCTAAATGTTGCTCAACACTCCATCGACCTTGATCCTGGTATCAAGAGCATCATACATAAGCAAAAACTAGTCAATCCAAGGATATATCCCCTCATGAGAAAGGAAATATCCAAAATTATTGAGGAAAAAATTATTTTTCCCATCAAATACTCTACTTGGGTAGTGAATCTATTTCAAAGTGCGAAGAAGAATGGTGAAATCAGAGTCTACGTTGATTTCAGAGATTTTAACAAGTGGCATATTGAAGGATCATTATCCTTTGTCTTTGATGGAGTAGATTCTACAGGACTATGGCGGCACGCACAGATTCTCCATGCTAGATGGGTATTCAGGTTTCAATCAGATCCTAGTCAAGGAAGAGGATTGATTGAAAACAACGTTTAAAACCACGTAGGGAATGTATGCATATCGAATTATGCCCTTTGTTCCATGTCAAACAAGGGTGCCACATTTCAATGCACCATGGATATTGCCTTCAAAATTTACATCAATGAGTTCATCTTGGTTTACTTTGATAACAAAATAATCTTCTCAAAGTGTAGGGTAGATCACATGACGCACCTAGAAAAATTCTTTGAGAGATTAAGAAATTAGGGGGTGTCTCTTAACCCCAAGAAGTGCAATTTTGTGGTGGCACAGGGAAATATTTTAGGCCATGTGGTTTCAAAGGATGGCATCAAAATTTATCTTGAGTGTGTCTCAGCCATCCTAACTCTTTCCTTGCCAGCACACAAAAAGGCCTTGCAGTCCTTCCTTGGTAAGATCAACTTTTAAGGTGTTTTATCCCTAACTTTTTAGGACTAGTTCGGCCCATCACCTTGATGCAAAATAAGGAAATAACCTTCAGATGGAAAACGAAGGAAGAGAAAGCTTCAAAAATCAAGCAAGAAATTTCTTGCATGCCAACACTCATCAACCTAGACTATTCCAAGGATTTCATTCTTTATGCTTATGGGCCGATGCGAGTGTTGTTATTGTCCTGACATAAGAAAATGAAAAAGGGTTGGAATAACCAGTGGATTTCTTCAACCAGATGCTAAAGGATTACGAATTAATATATAGTCACATGAAGAAACAGTATTTTCCATCATGCACGCACTCAAGAAATTCAAAATTATGCTCACCAAAAATCATATTAAGGTGTTAGTCTCCCACTCTTCTGTCAGAGACTTCATCATTGGAGCAGAGATCAGCTAAAAGAGAGCATGATGGGTGACCAAAATCATGGAGTATGATGTGACTATCAAAGCCACAAAACTGGTAAGAGGTAGCGTGCTTTGTAGGTAGATTGTTGAGGATGCACAGATTGAATTTGAGACTTCATTATTTATGGATGAGGACCTACTACACTCAAAGATTGAGTAGAACATAGACCTTGGCACACATTACTAAATGAAGGAAATATGAGGTTACAATCTATCCCTTATGTGTTGATTGATGGAATTCTCTTCAAGAAGAATCTTGATGGCATGTTGTTAAGATGCATCAGTAGTGCGTAGACTAAAAAAGTGTTAGCATAATTTCATGATGGATTCTTTGGTGGAAACTTCTCTGCCAAAACTACAACAATGAAAATCATAATGGTAGGTATCTTTTGGCCTACCCTATTTGCAGATGCACATAGGTGGGTCACAAAATGTAGGGAGTGTACTTTCTTTATAGGAAAGAAAATATGGGCAAGTGCTTCTCCTCCGACCAATCCAGACAAATTAGCCTTTTGCGCAATAGGGTCTTGATTTCATAGGCATGATCAATCTACCATCAAGCATTAGACACAAGTGGGTGTTGACAGCTACATACTATTTCACCAGATGGACAGAAGCTTTCACACTCAAGGAATAAACTCGAGTCAACTATCCTTGAACTTCTCAAGGGTGTAGTCACAAGGTTTGGTGTCCCTCACACCATTATCTCTGATAATGAAAAATCCTTCCTTGGTACTAAAATCACAGCATTGGGCACTAAATCAACATATCTCATAATGCAAAAGCCTTCCTTGGCACTAAAATCATTGATTTGGGTATAAATTTGGGAATTTATCTCAAGAATTCTTCCAACTATTACCCTCAAAGAAATGGTCTAAAGAGGTCAACAAACAAGAACTGATCGGGATAATGAAGTGTAAAATGAACATCAACCAAAGAAAGTGGCATACAAAGGTCTTCACGCGTGCTCACGGCTAGATAGATTCATGATTAAAAAATCAATAGGAACTTCGCTTACAAGATTGTATATGGTAAGGAGGTTACCCTTCCTTTAACACTAGAATTGAACTCATTAGCCCTTTCCTAAAGCAATTGGAATTCAAGGCGCAGACAGAGAGAAATTAGAATGGCGAGCATGTTAATATTGAAGAATTAAAGAACTCTACCATGATCAAGATAGAACAACATCAACAAGCAACAAATATATGGTTCGAAGCGAAAGGCTATTCCTCAATCTTTCAAATTTGGGGACTTGGTTTTAAAATGGGATGTTGATGAGAGATAAACCAGGGCACCATTCAAAGTTTGATGCACTTTGGAGTGGTCCTTACATCATCGGTTCTTGTGAGGAGGATAAATATTTTGAGTTAACTCATCTTGATGGAGGTGCGCTACAAATCCCAATAAATGGAATATTTCTCAAACCATTCCATATTAGAGTAAGTTTGATGTATCATTTTGCATATATTAGAGTAGTTTCAATTCTTCCAAGTGCGTTGCGCACACATTATTTGTTTGTACATAGTTTTTATTCTCACGTGCTTCTTGCGCATGTTCTTCCAATCCTTCCTAGAATGCAGAGCTTCTTTCAAAAATTGTAAGATTCATAATAGAGTAAGTATATAATCGTTCAAGTGACTACAAGAGCATTTTCATGATTACATAGCAAACTCCATGCCTAATGGATGCTCTAGGCTACTGATATCCTTCATCTAACAAGAAGATGGTCCCAAAAGCCACAAAACTATTATCCAAATAACTCTCATAGTTATTTGGGTAACTTGTATACATATTCTGGCTCTCAGCTCTTCATTGAAGGTACACGCACTCAGGTTTAGTTAGCACAATTCCTTGGTTGCATAGTTCCCCTTGTACCCCTTCTCTTCCTTACGCACCCTTGCGTGATTTCTCGCTCTCTCCTTTCACTTTCCTATTCCTCATTGTTACACTCCTCCCCTATGTACACCTTCTACACACACTCACTTTCTTTGTGAGCAGCTTCTTCACCCTACACGCGCATCTCATGCTTTCTTTCATTAGCTAAGTCCTGGCCCTATCTTACACCGCACTCATTACTTTGTAATAGTTTTTCCTTGACCATGCATTCTCTACTCACCAGTTTTCCTCATTTCCCCATGTACATCATGCATGCATTCCTCTCACGCCTTCCTTTGCTTTCTTTTGCATGCCCTTCCCCCACCCTCCTTTGCTCCCTTCTATGCCGTGTCATATTCTAAAATACTTGATTACACCACAGAAACCAACCAAATAACGTCAAAAGGGCACCAAATCCTCGTAAAAATTTAGTAAGTGACACATTGTAGAAACAAAAATATTTGCACATTTGGCCATCATTTCAGCCAATCCACGCGTGCCACATTTTTTGAGTTCACAAACGACTCTAACATATTTTAAGAGACGTATATTCTGCTACAGAGCTCAGATCGACACATTTTTAGACATGTTAGAGAGCTGTTAACATTAACTACAATGTTAGACATTCAAATTTAAAATTCTTGGCATATCTGGTAGGTGAGAAATGGGAAAACATTTCTATGAGAATTGATGAGCAGATCTAATTGCTCCAACCACCCAATTTAATTTGATTCTCCCTTCTTCCTTCTTCAACATGCCAAACAAGTTTGGGGAAGTGCATCTGATAGATTCTTAGGTGGATTTTTAGGCATTGAATGCCTCTTGTTGGTGGTTGTATTTCAAATTTAGGTTTTCCTCCTTCTCTTCTCCTTCTATAGATTCATCTATAAATGTAAGAGTTGGGATCATTATTAATGTTGGACACTTTGGATCCTTAGAATTCTGCTAAGGACTTCATATTTTTTTATTTTGAATTACATACCTATAGATTTGGCTCTTGTATATAGATATCATCCTTTTTCACCATTGTAATAGCTTATATGCATTTATGGAAGTAATAAAAGCATTGTTTTGTGACTATTATCTATCCTAACATGTTTGCATTCCTTCTTCTTGCCTTTTCTTTTGTGTTGTGTGTTGGTTGTGCCATTTCACGTCCCTTACAGCTCCTTATTTGGTTGTGTTCCATGAAATTGATCTGGTGAATCCATTTTAAGTCATGCTACACGTGCCTAGCCTTCTTTTACGCATCTCCTCCCATTTTTGCTAAGAATAGATAGTGTTCATCCATATTTTATGGTGATATAACCTTCTAGTGTAGGTTTCCTTTCATGTTATCCTTCTATCCCTAGTCCATTGGCATTGTTAGCTTAGTTTCCTCTTCTAGCACTAGGAGTAGTAATAATAGTAGAAATAGATAGAGGAACTAGGTTTATCGGATATCCGTCCCAAGCACGTAAAGTCCCATTACTTGGGGACAGTTCTATTGTCATCTTAAACACCTCGATCCTTCCGGATCCAAGATGTGAGTGAAATTTTGAAGAAAAAAATGTTTTATGATTTTTTTATGGTTATCATAAAAAAACATGTCACTCTACGTGATAGGATCTAACAACGATGTTCACGATTTCTTTGATAAGAGAGACTAAGTGCATTTTCTTATCAAGTGTAATATTATTCCCGATCTCAATGATTGTGGTGAGATGAAACTCAATAAATAATTGTGATTTGTTTTGAAACATGGGTTTTATATATGGGAGTTTGAGTTCCCTATCCATAGGTTTTTACACTTTGTGCCATATTTGATGGGTATGTTGGTGTGCATTTTGGAATTGCATTTGATTTTGAATTTTATAATCGTTTGAGTTTTTGGGAGCTTTAGAGCTCTTTAGAGTTTTGATCTTATCTTGATAAAGAACTTGTTTGGGTTTATTATAAGCTAATGTGTGACTTGTCTGATCCTGAGAAGTGGGAGAAGAATGTGGACATTTAGAATTGATGGGAGAAATGATGGCAGGCTTGCCACAATCATTGGTAGAAGAATAATATGATGGACGAAAAGGATATGGTCCAAGAATTGAAGATTATGGGATATTAGGAGGTTAGTCGAGATAGAATATGGAAGGCTACTTGGATGTGGCCCCAGTATATAGGAAGAAGGATACTAGGAGGTGGTCCAAGAATAGAAGATGAGGGGCTACCCGGAGGTGTCCCATATATAGAAGATAAGGGGCTAGTTAGAGATGTAATCATTGTTAGGAATTCATATAGTTAGTGCTCCACATTTATGTTTATAAGTTTGGGTGATTATTATATTGGGTGAGTTGTTGAAACAACTCACGTATTGTATTAGTTGAGTTGTTTGTGGAGAGAGCTATTATAGGGAGAGTTGTTAGAGCAACCTCCTTGAGTATAGGAGCAGCTTCTTCTTTATAATTGTAATGTGCCGTATTGAAATGTGAGACTGGAATACATTGAAATATATTGAGAAGAATTATTGTTGATCTGAATAGAAAATATTTCTGGTGTTTTCTCTGTGCAAATTGTTCGCACCTTTCATATTGGTATCAGAGCAATGGCTTCCTAAGTACTTGTGTGGGGGCAGATATATTTGCATTGATGGTCGCCCCTCTTATGAGAGATACATAATTTTATGGTATTCAATGCATTGAAATTGAACCCATAGGAAGTGAGTCTTTACCAGTTATTTTCCCGTCATCGATATCATTTGGTATCCATATGCATTCCACCGTTTCAACATTCTCTATTATTTCTTGATGGTAGAAATAGATGAGTGGAGTAATCCCTTTTGATCTGGAAATTGTTTTGAAGTTGCTGAGTAATTATCAGTTTCGGTTCGTGTGTCTTCCTACATCTACAGCACAACACAGATCCTATAGACATTGATAGATCAGACTCCTGCTAGGTGTGTTCAGTAACTCAAAGTTTTTGATCTGGTCTTGATGAGTGGAATCCCCATCTCAAGCCTTCCTCTCAATTCAGGAAGCACACAGCTTGGTCTTCTTCTCAAACCTACATTTTTGGCTCCCATGCACATTGTAAAATTTTGAGACGTCTATGAGTTGACTACAAGATCATTGTGTAAGCTCTTCTTCCAAAGGCAAGATGCCCGATCTCCAAACTTTCATAGTACACGCAGAACACACAAAGTTACTGTCTTGCTCACAGATCTCAATCCGAGATCTCCACAAACTTGGACATCTCAGCTGTAGCAACCAGGACGCTCTGTATGCATGTATAGATCCACCGAAGAGGAATCAGAGGCTCACTAGAGACAAGCGTGTTGTCCATGCAATAGTCCACGTGTAGGTTTAAAAGTCTAGGGTCAAAAGGTCAGTACTAATCAATGTTGTGTTTATTTTTTTAAGTCTGTTATCATTTGGTATCCGTAAATAAGTTTTTTTTCTTCCAATGTTTTGTCATTTATCAAGTGAGTATTCTTTTATCAAAGAAAGGGGCGATTAATGTCGTCAACTGTCTTGTCAAAAGTCATGCATTAACTTCTAGGTTGTATTGTTGTAATTAAAGTTTGTGAAAATTTATAAAGTCGTGTCATGTTTAAAGTTTTGTTATCAAAAATTTCATAGGAGTCGGTTTTGTTTATAGTCTTGTCCAGAATAATAGTCGATACTCTATTTCTTGTATTTTATTTCCCATGTCAATTATTATTAGTCTAGTTTTAATAAAATGTAATTAAATCGCAATTATTTTTTATATTGAGTCAATTGTTAAATTTATAATAAAGTGTTATAAGGTCAAGCCAGTCGATTTGTGCTATTTCGTAGTTTTATTAAAAAGTAATATTTAATTACTTTTTAGTTATTGTTTTGTATTATAAAAGTGTGTCAATATGTCAAGTGAGTCATTTTAGTAAGTCACAAAAAAAAAATAATTGCCTCACTTTTCAATAATTGGACGCATTTTCACTTGTATGCGACATCCATCATGTGGGGGTGAATTGTTCAAAGAGCCTCATATCCAAATCCACCTGAGTTAGCAACATATAACCGGAGGTAGGAGGCACAGGAGGATGGAGGTCATTCAACGACACCTCTTGTCGGCCGCCAATGAGCCAGGGGCCGCAAAAATGATTTGGTCGCATTTTTTTTTCAGTTGTGTGTTTGACTCAGTTTGTAGTGTAGTGTTCCTGATTTCAATAAGTGGAAATTTCACATTGAGGGGGGGAACATGATCCAATGTTCCATTTCCATTATGTCAATTTTTTCTATGTATGTACGAGCAACAAAATTTCCTATGTTATTCCCTACAGTGAGATATTGATGAGGGATGATAATAGTACTTGGCACATCATGATGTGGTTGTAGGTAAACCACTTGAAAACCTTCATTTGTGGTTTGTGGTAAACCAATTACAAAACCACCATTCTTGGTTGTTGGTAATCTATTTGCAAAACCATCACTTTGTGGTTTGTGGTTAACCAATTGCAAAACCACCATTCTCGGTTTATGGTCAGCTATTTGCAAAACCATCCTTGAGGTTTGTGATCATCCTGTGAAAATCACCAGATCATGAGCAGGTGCAAGTACAAAGGCAATTTTTCCCCATGTTCGCACTAAGGGGGGGAATGTTAGGAATTCATATAGTTAGTGCTCCACATTTATGTTTATAAGTTTGGGTGATTATTGTTGGGTGAGTCACGTATATTAGTTGAGTTGTTTGTGGAGAGAGCTATTATAGGGAGAGTTGTTAGAGCAACCTCCTTGAGTATAGGAGAAGCTTCTTCTTTATAATTGTAATGTGTTGTATTGAAATGTGAGACCTAGAATACATTGAAATATATTGAGAAGAATTATTGTTGATCCGAATAGAAAATCTTTCTCGGTGTTTTCTCTTTGTAAATTGTTTGCACCTTTCAATCATAATGGAAGGTAATGGGCTACCTAGAGGAGACCCACAAGTAGATGATGAAGGGCTACTTAGAGGTGGCCCATATATAGAAGAAGGTGATGGGCTACTTGGCGATGACCCAAAGTGCAATTGTGATATGTAAAGAAGAATTGGGTGATGAGAAGATGGGCCATGGCTCAATACTAGACCCAAGTAGTTCATCACAGAATGAAGAATGTGAGGATGGAAGAATAAGAGGAGGATCAAGTTGCATGCTCTTAGGATCTTCCTCTATTTCTTGATAAAAGGAATCAACATTTTCCCCACAATACATGAACACATCGAGGTCTAAAGAGAATCCTTTCTCGTAATTTGTTATAGGATATATTTATGTGCCCCTATAAATTCCATGATTGCTCCTTTATTCGAAAAAAATCAATCGGTATGGGTTGTTGATCGACCACAGGGGTTTGATTGGAAGAAAAAGGTCCAACTAGTGTGGAAGACTTAGAAGATGTTTGATGATGATTGATAGAAGAAGATGACTCAAGAGATGAAGTAGACTTAGGGATAGATGTCTCATGAGTAGAAGAAGATGTGGATTTAGAATTGGTTGGTATAGGTTTCCCTATAAGATGACATCATGGAGGAAGAATAGGAGGATTTTATATCCAAAATTCCATAGATTGTGACGTAGGAGTCGACTTAGACGATTGACTAGAAGGAATTTGAGTCACACGAATATTCAAAGGAGGAAGGGTTCATTGAGGTGACTGATAAAAGAGGTCATGTGAAGAAGGGGAGGAGTTTGATTAAAGAATCACATTATATTTTTTTATAAATAAGGTCCTACGAAGAAGGGGAGGACCACAAATTAGGAGTCGAATTAGATGAATGATAAAAGAGGTCCTGTGAAGAAAGGGGGAACTCAAGAATAACAGTAGAAGTATGATGAAGGAGGTCCTATGAAGAAGGGGAGGACTGAAAATTAGAATTCCAATTAAATGAATCTGAATAGTAGTTTGGATCCGAATCATCAGAAGAATTAGAGGAAATATTTGGATTGGAATCCTTAGAAGAAGAGGAAATGTTTGGATTAGAATTAGAAGAAGAGTGGGGGAACCCGAATAATAATTTGGATCAAAAGTTTCCAAACCATACCACCAACTATGAGATGAAGGTGGGGAATGGGTTACCCAAATGGGTTCTCTAGCGTGAAGAACCAAACATGGTTTAGTCATGATGGGCGTATTTTGATGTGAATGCCTAAATTTTGATTCTTTATGGTCGTATGTATAAGGAACCCTACAATAATCAGTCATGGTTGGTATTCACTAAGTCCAAATTCCTAGACCTAGATAGTGTGATTGAAATCCTTCAAATAGAAGGAAGTTCCATGTCAATTTGGGTAGCATAACGAAAATTTTGATGTGTAATCACAACACCCTTGATTATTTACAACTCGATAGATTGAAACTATTAGTGTGATTACATAACATGGAGATTTTCCCAAAGTGTGGGACTTTGTAAAAGGAAAGATCTTCGAGATGAAGGCCGGTTCTATTCCTCTCATCAGATACACACATCCAAATTATAGAGGATCTATCCTAAAATCTACTCTAACTTGCCAAGGAGACATGGTTAAGAAGATTACAAGAAATTAAACCTAATCTAACAAAGGTGATGCACCAAAAGGAATGTTGAACACCTACTTTGCATGGAGATAGAAACCACAATCAGACTAAGAAGGATGAAAATACACCATAGATAAATCCACTGATGAGAATCCACTAACCATTAAACATGTAATACAATAATCATGCACAGATAACCAATATTACAATGAGAGATCAGAAGAAAGAAATGAACACAAGAGAGGGTTGAAATTCATCCACAGACTTGTATTATCACTCCAAATATTTGATACAAGTGCATTACAATGGCCAAGAGGAAAAAAATTGCATTACAACTTGAATGGGAGGTTTGAACTCCACAAATCCACTTATAGATAAGAGAAGAAGGGAGGGTGCAAAGAAAAATTATCCAACAATAGAAAATTCCCCTCCTTATAATATATATGAAGAATGAGATAAGGGAGAGAGGGAAGAAACTTAAAATATTTCTTCAACCACCCTTAAATGTATTGAATTCACATGCAACAATGATGGGTGCCACTTTTAAACCCATACCTCCATGTAATATGAATTTTTCGGAAAGAAAGGACGCCCATGCCTCATCATTGTGGTAGGTGAGAATCACAGGGAACACCCTATGAAATAGAGGACTATATTTCTTCATTTTGAATAACTTAGTATCACTATAAAATGGGAACACCCTTTAAAATATAAACACCCTTTAAAAGTCCTTTCTTGTGTAAATCCGAGCTCCTAGTCAAAAGTTATGGCCATCTAAAGATTGGGGTGCCATATTGTATTAATGGCAAGTGGTTGGATCTATTTCTTTAAACTCCAAAATTCCTTGCAACCTCTAAAATCCAAAATTTCAGACATTTAGAATTTAGAACTTTGGACCTTTCCATTTCGGAGATCAGGTTACTATTCATCTACAAATCAGCGTCAAACCTCCAAAACTATGAAACCCCAAAGTCTAAAATTTGGACTTTAGGTTTTAGACTTCAAGTTGTGATTTTTATGTTTTGGGGCTCCAAAGTTCTGAAACTAAAACCTCAAAGTCTAAATTCAAACTTCAAGTTTCGACTCTTGCTTCTTCGAGAATGCTTGCTCCTTCAACCCCGAAAGGAACCTCCGAAACCGGGACCTATGAAATTCCAAAATTCCCACCGCATTGACCATGAAATCATGTTTGACCCCAAAACCTGAACCCTTTCAGACTTTGGCATTTTAAGATTTGGCTCATGTTTTCCATTTTGTTTGGCGAAGACTCTGAACCTTCGAACCTAGGAAGTCCGAAATTTTGGACTTTGGAGTTTGGAATCCAAAATCCTGATCCATGGTGCCATTGACATCGAAATACCCCTAAGCCTTTCAGACTTTGGGGTTTTGGATTTTCAGGCCCTTTCTCTTATTTTTCCTTGCTTGCCACCGAAAATATGAAATCTAAAACCTCTAAAGTCTAAAATCAGACTTTGAAGTTTCTATTTTTGCTTAGCTCGATTTTGGGCCTAGGTTCTATCTTTATCGAGTCCTCCATGGCCGAGTTGAATCATATTTTTCTCGACTTCATTCAAATTGTCTAATTCTATGCTCTTCATGTCAACCTCATGGCTCGGCTTCCAAAAATTGTGTGATCCCAATATGCAGGCTTAGCCGATGATCCATTCTTCCATTTCTTGCCTCCCACATCATTTTTATCTAAGCTCACTCTGCTCACCACACATTTGACTTGGCGGAGTTTCTTTTCTATATCGCCGATTGAGATGGGCCTTCATTCGATCTGCAAACTAGTGCTTTGTACTCTTATGATGCCAAGCTTCCATTGACGACCTCATTAGGAAATTTCACCCATGGGGCAAAAATTGTCAACAACAACCAACTAGACATTTTGTAAATAGATAAGGGATGTTTGTGTGATTTTCCAAAGGGAGCTAAGGAAAACATACATCATGTTGACATAAGATTAATAATCCAACAAGGTTTGGACAACAAGTTTGGAGGCGTAAATTTCAAAGGATTGATCAAAATTTTAGCAACATAAAGGATACAAAGGAAAGATTTCCAATGTTCGATTGATGTAAAAGTTTAAGTTAGCTATTTCCTACTCTCTATGATTACTAACTTAAACTATGAACCTATGAAGAACATAAGCAATCAAAGTGGATTGTTACTTGATCTCAAAGATTGAGAATGAAATCTCACCAAGATGGCTACAAGGCCATTTTAGATCTTCCATATTACTCAATTTTGAGTGAAATGATCTAAGATGGAGAAACTATTTCTAATAATGGAGAATGGCTCAAGATCAAAATGCTTATAGTTTTCACTATTCAAAGCATGGTCCAAGAAGAAAAGTAAGGAGGAGGGTTCTTTAAATAGCTTCCCGAAGAGGCAAAGCTAGAAAATTGATGAATGTGGGATAAAGGTAAAACAATATTAGGAATGGATAAGGTTGCTTTATAAAATGTAATCTGGATCTAGAAGAGTTTAATTTATCATTAGCAAGTCATGGGAATTGGTGGATATTTTAATTAATCAAAGGTGATTAATTAATAGGTAGAGTAAGCTTATAAAAGCTAATTCATGGAAAATTAGTATGATTTGTGGGATGTAAGAGATGAATTTTATCCAATAAATGATAATTATTTATTTAGAGTTGCGAGCGTAATTAATTAATAATAATTAATTAACCCAAGTAGAAGTGGATATTAATTAATGAAAGGTCAATAATCGATATCCTTAATGATATAAAGTATAATTAATTAATGAATTGTCGTTAGTTAATGAATATGAAAAGGAATGTTAGCTAATTAGCAAAAAGTGCTAATTATTATGGAAATGAAGAGAAAGAGGATAATTAGTGCAAGCTTAACATAAAAGTCTGTGTAAGTGGGTTTTAGGTGTCTACGCCCACTTAAATAAAGATAATTTCCATTGATAAATCAATGCACACTTGATATAAATTACAAGTTTGAAGGAGATACAATAACAAACAAGTTGTAACCTTCACATGCCTCTTTTCCAACATATACATTTCTTGAATAAATAATACAAATCAAATTTCCATAATACACTTACAAGGAACTCTACTTTAAAATGCAAGTTACAAAATCCCTCCACTTAGGTGGAGACAACATGGAAAAATTTACAAAAAATAACTTTCTCCTTCTTTGTCTTCTACAAAATGCAACTATGTCCAAGGCTTCAACTTGAGCTCCTTCATTTTCTTCATCTCCAAATCACAACAACAAGGAAGGGGGAGTAGAAAACACTCTCCTCCCAACCATATTCTAATGAGAAGGGAAGCCTCCCTTCTCATTGGCCCCTGAGCCCAAAAAATGAAGCAATAAGGGATATTAAACAACCATGACAACTTTTACAAAGGATTCAACAACATCCATTCACAACAAAAAAATTGCAACACATCCAAGCACAATAACAATAATAAAAATAATATACAATTTTCCCAAGCACAAAGGCTTGAAATATAAGCCAAGGGAGAAGAGAAATATGGGGAATCCCTTATGCCTCCCAATGGTTTAAGTTTCCACCTTAAAACCTCAAAAAACGCTATCCACACAAACATAACCAAACTATTATCCCTCCTTAATATCTTATCACTCCCTAAAATGAAATATACCAAGTGATGGGTGTCATTATTCCTTCATTTAATAAACTCTTAGTTGATGTCATATTCAAATCAGGGGTGTGTCAAAGCTATATGTAACAAGAGAATCTTAGTGATCTAGTAATTGATTGTAGGTATTTATTATTTTCATTTTTGGGGGATTTTAAGGTTTCTTTAAGATTTCCTGGCCAAATCCTTATTAAAGATAAACTCTAAGAATTTTTTGAAATAAACATTCATTGCTGAAATAAATAAATCTTCTAGGATTGAACGTGTTTTCTTTGAAATAAACACTCTTGCAGAATGAAACAAATTACTAGAAATAAACACACTTTTGCATAATGAAACAAATTGTTGGAAATAAATGTACGTTGTAGAATTAAACACATTTCTTGGAAATAAAGACACATTTGCATAGAAATAAGAGTAAATAATCTATAACACCTACGGGAAAAATTACGTAATAGGTTTTAAGCTCAAGAATAAAAAGCACTTACAAAATTAAGACTTAACAGATTTACATGAATTTCTTAAAAATATAAATACCAATAAAATAAAGAATCCTGTTTCTTAGAGGAGTGGGCCCTTGCTCCACCTTGAATCAGGAGTTGACAAATTATGATTCTCTCAAAATGAAATGGCTATCTTATTATTGAAATGTTTTGTCTTACAAAACTTCACTGTATATCTATATCATATATCTCTATTTAATCTATCTACAGGTATTTATATATATTTCATCATCCGAAGATGCATTTACAACCATAAGTTCTCAATAGATTTCCATCCATCTATAGGTTCTAGTGAAACAAAATAGTGCTCAAAGTAGATGTGAAATTTAGAAACCTTGTTGGACATACAACTTGTTTGGTCCTACATAAGTATTTCTAGAGTATGAAGAATCAACAATTCATTGATCTGTTCCTAATTAGAGGGCCCATTAATTTCTCTATCACTATATTTTGTCAAAATAAACAAATTCCCATTGATTCTGGAACTTTGGAGAAGTTCCGGAACCAAAGGGAAACATTCCGGAACTAATTGCGAAAGTTCCAGAGCTAAGCGTAGGAGTTTCAGAACTAAGTGTTGGAGTTCCGAAACTAAGTCTAAAGGTTCTAGAACTAAGAAATATATTTCCTTAGTTGAGTGATGGAGTTATGAAACTAAGCTTGAAGGTTTTAGAGCTAAGTCATATTGAAGCCAATGTTCTAAAAAAGGTGTTGGTTGCTTCATACTTTGCTTATCTGACCGAATGTGACCTGTTTTATTCAAAAACTAAATTTCCACACACTTTGTTAGGAATTACAGAGTTTTTAGACATTAGAACTAAATCAAACAAAATATGGACAATTACATCGTAACTTATACTAAATCAAACAAAATCCACAAAATGTAGTCAAACTTGATTAAAAGGAGAGTAAAATGAGATCATTTATTGCACATTGATGAGGCATATTTTGGCCTTATCATCTCCCCCACACTTACTTGTTTATAAGTCCTCTTACAAACTCTATTCTTCAAAACTGGGATTGTGAATTCTACATTCCAATTGACTGCTAAGGTCAAATGGTTGAAACTGAATATCCCAGTGCTTCAGTTCAGAAGTGTTGTATCCTGATCCCTCCTCTATCTTTTTCTGCCACTCCTCAAAGTGAGTGGGATCTTGAGGCTCTCTATTTTTCCATGGAGACATGGGAGTGAGAAGGAGAGGAGGCCTTTTTCTCATCCCCATCCACATGCCCCTACATTTTTCACCAACTTGAGGGATTAGTGTACACAAAGCTCTAGCTCTTTCTAGACTCCATATTAAGTTTGTGGGAGATATCACTTCTCTTCTTCTTAATGAAATAATGAGAAACTCCCATCTCTTTAGGCATCCATCATAAATATCTTCAAAAAAATTCTCCTCATAATAGGTGAAGGAATCAATACTTTTATGTAGGTGACAATATAATGTGCCTTGAATTGGCTATCAAAGGCATGGGATCTAAAATGTATAGCAAAGGCAAATGATTTTCCATAGTGAGCTCTCATGCAGAGGCCAGATGAACTAGCCTTTAATAAGTGTTTAATATCCCTCTCTTTCCAAGCTATTTGATTTTGGAGTATAGAAACAAATGCATTCAACTGGCTTTCCCCTACATACAGATTAATCATGAAGCCCGTATTCTTTTCTAATAAAGTTGCAAAGATAGAATTCATAGAGAATATTTTTGCTCTGTATTGGATGAGGAATATGCTGTCATGAATTCTGATTCATCCTTTATTTCATGTGGAAGACCACATGCAATCCTTGATAGTTTCCAATGGATAAATTTCTCTTCTAGAAAGACATTGTATGCAAGAGAAGGTCTCCTACATGTGAGTAATCTTTCACTCATTATACAAACCATTTGTATCTTTTCCAGACATTTAAATTTCTCTTCCTCCATTTTGTAGAATTTTTCTTCCCACTCTTTCCTTTCCTTCTTCTCCTCTTCCATCTTGCTTCTTAGTTCCTGATTTGATATTTTGAATTCATTAATATTTCTACAGTCTATCCCATAACTTCTTAAGTGGCCAATAAGTTAGCTCAGTTTGTACAATTTGATCCATTGAAGATATCTTTGTCATAACACTCTGTTTACTATCCAATTGACATTCTTTTTCTTTTTCCACCATTTTTTGTTTGACCAATGTCAATTCTTCATTCCTATCTGTGAGTTGAGTTTTTAGTTTTTCAATGAGCATTTCCCTATGCTCCAATTTGTTTTTGAGGAAGTTTAATTCCTCATCCTTCTCCCTAATGATAATTTCTGCTCTAGACAAGAACAAAGCTTGCCTAACTTGTTGTTTCTCCTCTTTTCTGAAAGTTCCTTAGGGAATGAGCATTGCTCTTCCACCAAAGGGGATTTCCCTTTTTGTTTCCAAGATGCCAATTCCTCTTCCTCATGTGATAGTGTTTTTGAGTCACCCATCTCTTGAAAATCCTTCTCTTCAAATATTTCATCTTCTTTCTCTAATTCCTCAGTTTGACTTGGTAGAGGAGGAGACATTTCCATGCTTCCCGAATATCAGCAACTTATTTCTCCATCCTTTCCAAAATATCCACTGGAGTTTCCCTAGACTTCTTATGAACTCTTTTCCTTTGAGGAGCTTCAACATTTCCTGAAGTGGGATTTCTCCTTGAACTTCTTCTAATTTTTACTTCATGGTCCAGCTTGGGTGAATCACTGTCAGAGATAGGTATTAGTTCTTTTGGTATTGTTACAGAGGAAGGATTTTCTTTTGAAGAAATGGTAGGTTTTGCAGCTTTGATCATCCTTTCAGATCTCCTCCTCTTTGTCACACTTTAACCCCACTTATTTCCTTCTTTTTCTCTTCAGGGGATTAATCTCCAAGTTAATTTTAGGGGTTGGTATTCCCTTTTGATAATATTAGGGCTTTTTCTAAACTTATTGAGGAATTTTTCCCATGCTTCTTCTCCATTTTTATTTGAGAGAAAATGGTGCTGACAGACTAGATGGACTAATCCATGGTGTCTAATTGTCCTAACTCCCCAAGAATACCTCTGAGCCATTTTCTGGATGGATTCAAAGAGGAAACCAGGAAGGTTTACTATATAATCTTGTTTTTCTGCCCCATACCTAAGATATATAAGCATTTTAAGAACCTCTCTTCCCTGCAGCCCCATATTGGCCATCGCAAGTTAGGTACTTAACTACCCAAAATTTGACTTTGTCAAAGGGTCCGCAGGTAGGCCAACTCTTCTAACCCCCTTGATGATCTTCTTAGTATTATAAATATACTAGGGTTCAGATTCACCCTCTTGTCTTAAGGTTTCCACCAGTTCTTTTAGGGTCCCCTTTATAGGATTTGGAACATGTACAATTGGTACCCCAAATACATTGTTCATTGTATTAATAGTAAAGGGAATTATAATGATTTTAACCTTAGTTCTAGACTACTCTAAATTTACAACAAATTCCCTTACTAGTTCATCATTTTACTTTGATAATTTCCTCATAAACTCCAACCTAACCTTCTTGTTAAAAATGGATGCTACTTCTCCATCTACAAGAAGTTGCGTATCATCTTTGGCTCTAAATTATTTTTGATACCAATGGAAAAAATGATGATTCAAACTATTTCTTATTTTAAATCCTTACTCTTTTTGGAGATAGCTACGAAATACTAAATTTAGATGCGGAACTATTAGATTTAGTTGCAGAATTTCAAATATGATTCTACTGTTTCTTCCTTGAATTTTTCTGCAACTGCTCTCAATTTCTTTTATTCCACCCAAATGATAGTTCATTATTAATATGCCACCACTTTTACTTATTTAGTCAACATCACCCTCATGATTACTTACTTTTAATCATAATGTACAATAAGTGACTCATTATACCACCTACTTAAATCAAGTCTAATCACACATGTGAACTTTTAATTTAACCTTTAATAAGATCAAGACATAATTACCATCCTTGTTGATGTAATCCATCCACCTTGATGACTCATCATTCCTAAAAATAAGTGAAAAATAAAAATGGTTAGAAAAGACAATTGGAATTCCAAAGAAGTTCCTTTTATTTGAATTAGCCATTTATTGAGGAGACCAACCGCCATTTCTAGTTTTCAATTGGTCTTTGAGAGAATTGTTTTTGGGGAAGAGAATGCCATTTACTAGTTTTCATTCCTTCCCTTTTGTTATTTTTATTATTTTTCATTATTTTTATTTTTATTTTTTGGGGGAAGAGAACGCCATTTTCTAGTTTCATTCCCTTCCCTTTATTTCTTCGGATCCTTGCATCTCGATGACTTGATCATTCTGAAGAACTAGGTTCTTCCATATGATCAAATTCCTTGTCTGCTTCAATTTTCTTCAAGAATTCATCCTTGGTAGGAGGATTCCTATAGAGTTTTAGCCTATGTCCATTGACCAAAAGTTTCCTTCTATTGCCATCAATGGGAAGTAGCTAAATAGAGCCATTGTCATATATTTTCTCAATCTAATAAGGTCCTAACCACTTGGTTCTCAACTTGCCTTTGAATTTTTGGTACTTGGAATCAAACAGTAATGCCCAATCTCCTACCTTGAATTATATTTCCTTGATATGTGTATCATGCCACTGCTTCCTTTGGTCTTGGATTATCTTTGTCTATTGAAGTGCTTCCAATCTCAACTCATCCAATTCATTGAGTTGTAGAATTCTTTCCTTTTGTGTTGTATCCAATTCAATACCCAATTTAGTTGTTTTCCTCAATGTTTGTAGTTCAAATTAAATGGGTAACAAAGGATTTATCCCATAGAATAAATCATATGGTGAGAACCTTATCGTAGTCTTCCAATTTTTTTATAAGCCTGATATGCCTTAGGTATCCTCTTCACCCAATCTCTTCTACTTGCTTCAAGTATTTTGGTGAGAATGTTTTCCAATTCCCTGTTTGTCACTTCTACTTGCCCATTTGATTGTGGGTGATAGGGCTATGACTTCTGAAGATTGATCTGATAGTGCATTTTGAAGGTCTAGATCATATTGTAGATGAATTATGGACCTTGGTCTGAAACTATACTTCTTGGTGCACCAAACTTCATCATAATTTTGTGCCAAAGAAAATCAGCAACTGCATCTTCATTAGCATTTGTTAAATCTTGCACCTCTGCCCAATTTGTCACATAATCAATACATACAAGAATGTTCTCTTTTCCTTGTGAAGGAGGACTAAAAGGTCCAACAAAATCCAGCCCCCACCTTTCAAATGGTTCAATCACTACTTGAGGTTACAGAGGCATTTCACTAGTGAAATTTGGTTATCCCATCCTTTGACAAGGATCACACTACTTGATGTATTTCTTCACATCTTTATATAGATATGGCCAATAATAGCTAGTGCCAAGTATTTTGTGGGCTATTATTTTCACTGAAAAGTGTCCTCCATTTGGTTCATCATGACATACCCTAAGTATGTCAAATATTTTATCTTCTTTCACACACATGTGTAAACCAAATTAGGACCACATTTAAATAACTTTCCATTTAACCATTTAAATTGTGCACTGGTTTTGATTAATATTTTCATTTGTTATTTAGTAAAATAAAAGGGAAAATTACCTACTACAAGATAATTTTTCATATCAAAGCAAACCATGGTGTATCAAATGAAATAGTAAATAATTTTTCATCTAGAAAGTTGTCCTTAATCGATCTTTCTCCCCTATAGTGGTTAATCTTGACAAGAAATCAGCTACCACATTAGATTTTCCTATATTATCCATAATGGTAATGTTATCACCAAATCACAACACCCTATGGTTTTCACAAGTGTGTGTGCTTGAGATCACAGTGTGATTGGATAACATGGGTACTATATCCAAGTTGTGGGACTTTCTACTTGAGATAGACCTCTAGAGAAATCTGTTACTTGCTCCTAAACTACTTGCCACAATCTACTCTAATATAGGCAAGACTATCTAATCCTAATCTAAATTTCCAAGGGAACAAGAAGAGATTGTGCATGAAAACAAAGCCTACACTAAAGTTGTGATACACCAAAAATGGAGGGTGTGAGGATAGCTTCCAATGTGTGAAAATTAGAAGAAAAGTACATGCTAGAAGAGGTGATCAAAATTCTCCACAATCTAGCAAAAATGCATTCACAACAACATTTCATACACACATAATGATAATAGATCCCTACAATAAGATAGACACAATATATACACAATGCAATTGAAGGGGAAAGACTAATGCAGACATAAATACAACAGGGGAAAATACATCCACAAACTTGCATCTATTGTTTCATAAGTATGCACAGTCTAATCTATTACAAGATAAGGGCCTGGATCACCATGTAAGGAGTCCAATACAAGGGCCGACAACACATTGGCTTCATAAAGCATTTTTGATAGATTTTTTCTACTAAAAACTACCTCCTTTACAATGAGCCCAACACTCCAATTTATAGATTTCTAAGAGGAGAGAGAGAGGGAAAATGAAAATCCCTAATTCTATTATTGAACCACTTGTAAGATGTATTAAAAGAAGTTAAATGATGTTTTTTTCTTGCAAAAGGCTTCCCATACTATCCCATAACTTGCAATAGTGAAAAATGTCATCCCATGCTTCATTGAATGCATCCTAACTACCAAATAAAATCATTTTTCTCGATCGGGAACATTTTCTCAAAAAAACACCAATGATTTCTCATCAAATTAAGGATTTTTTTTTTTGCATTGGGATTGGAACCACGATTTCAACGGTACCAATTTTTTGTGTTTTTGTTGAGAAACACAAAATTTATGGCCTTCTGAGTGTGGGCAACTATTTTGGGTATGCCAAGCATTTCTATCATTTAACGAGACTGAGCATTTAATTTACTAGAGCTGAATATGTTTATTTTATTTTTATATATATACCCTCTCTAAATATACTAAATCTAATTTTTTGGTGTAGAGGACATCATGCTCATTCTATAAAGTCAAATTTTGTGAAATTCAGAGCTCGGGGTCAAAAGTTATGGTCATTTGAAGTTTAGGGTCTGATTTTCACTATTTTCCCCAGATGCGGGTATATCTGCTATTTCGGGTCTTGGTGTCCCACATGTCCCTTGTGAGACTTGGGACAAAACCTCCACTTCATCCACATCACAACTGACCCACTTTATTAATCAAGAAAATCAGCTTTTGGTACCCTACTTGTACTAATGTTGATTGGGCCGTGAGGGCCGTTGACTCCCACTCCACCACATCTCCTTTCAGAGTCGGCTATTTTGGATTTTCAGAGCTCACATGTACTTGTGTCCCAATTGTCCCATGGACCATGCAGATAAAAATTCCAACTTCACTAGTTTTCTCTCGACCTGCGGCCTTTTCGGCTTTTCGTGATTCTCGGGCATCCCCGCATACTTGTGCGGTCCAGGACAAAAAACATGACTTTTCCAATTTGCATGTAAATCGGCCATTTTGGCTCTATGGGTCCCACATGTCCTAGTTTCCCATGGAATTTGGAGCACAAAAATTCTGATTTCACTTGCGCATAAAAAAGGAATGCGACCATTTCAGTGTTTTCAAGTCCCAACTCGTCTCGTACGTACTTGTGCGGCCTGGGCCCCAAAACCCGATTTACCCGCAATACACTGTCTAAAGCCATTTTTTTGGTTTTTTTCCATTTTTTCTAACTCATTGAATTTTTTTCCTTGGATGGGGGTTAGAAAAGAGCTAAAGGGACCTTCAAAACCTAATTTTTCACCTTTCCATCTTTTCTACTTGCTCCAACATGGGAAATTATGTAAGTTATCCAAATTACCTCAAGAGGTGAATTTGGGATAACAGTAATACCAAATTCTTGTAAAAAAATAACCATCTAATTATTCTACATCCAACCATTGGTTTTTCATTAAGTATCTAATTGTTGAGTGATCTCGTATGTAAAAATATTCTATACCCCGTAATATAATGTCTCGAACTTATTAATTGCATAAATCACAAAGCAAAAATTATTTTACAAAGTGGTGGTGTAATTTTTTTCAGTGGGAGTAATATTCTTACTAAAGTATTAAATAGCATACATTTTCCCTTCTTCATCTTTCTATCCCAAAAATGCACCAATTGAGTTATTTGAGGCATCTGTTTGGATGTGAAAATTTTTCTCCCAATTAGGTCCTCTTAATATTGGGGCAGTGATTAATTTTTCTTTAATCTCTTCAAAATCATGTTGACACTTTTCATCCCAATGAAATTCACAATCCTTGGTAAGAAAACCAAACATGGGGGCAAAAATTTTACTAAAATATTTGATAAAACGCCTATAGTATCCAACATGTCCTAAGAATGACTTGATATCCGTGGGGGTTTGAGGAATAGGTAAGTCTAAAATAATCCTGATTTTGTTTTGGTCAACTTGAATTCCTCTTTTTGAAATGTGGTGTCCTAGTACAATTCCATCATCAACCATCATCAAGAATTTCTCATTACTAAGAGACAAATGGTGTTACTCACATCTTGTTAATATTCTTATCCAAAATTTTCAAGGCATCATCAAATGTTTCTCTATACACATTGTTATCCCGTAAAATTGATAAGGGAAATTTTGTAGGTAACCATACCAAAACTTCTATTTTGTTTCCTGTCAAGGTCTCTTAGCGCCTTAATGACATAAAATCCCTTTCTCGAAAATCTAGTTTTTGGAACTTGGTCATTTTTGACCTTTTTAGGTTCGGCAGCTTTTCTTTCACATTACATCAACCAAAACTACACCCCTTATATTCCTTTGGAACATTCTATTGAGTTTCAACATTTTGTATGTTGCGCCTCTTAATGTTACACCTTTAAAAAATGCACAAAGGCGCATTCACCCACTTGTCAACACTCCAAATGTTATGCCCATCAATGGTGCGCCAATGCGCTGAAAACGCAGCTGTTCGACACTTTAAAAGCTGTGCTATTGAGTAAATAGTTTCGTGTCGACATCTCCCTAATTGTACCATAGAAAAGTTGGTGGCGCATTTATTGCACCTTTTTCTATAAATAGGTGCATCCGACCTGTCATTTTCACAATTCAAAAACGTGAAAAGTATTCTTCGCACTTGTCATCGCTCATGTCAGCCCCGTGTGTTGCTTTTCGTCGCATTTGTGGATCCCACATCATTTCCTCTATCTTATATATATTCCTGGTAAGTGGCCCTTTCCCTTCTTGTGGATTTGTTGTGGTTTCTTTGTTTGTTTTTGTGGTTTGTGTTATTTAAAAACAACAATGAACCTAAGAAGATGATTTCACTCCCATTCATATTGTAAACCACTTTCAAACCATTTTTACTCTCTTTCTAGATCTGCTTACCTGGGAGGCTCTGCCTCAGATTAGACCCCTGTCCCTTTTTCCTCCGTTCCCCTCACTATCAAACTCTGAGTTGAAAGAGTCAAAAACCACAAGCAAAGGCAGTGAAAATTCTAAAAGATGTTGTAATCAAACCCACTATTTTTACAAGGCGTTGAATTCATTATTGTTACACCAAACACAAATGCCACACCATAGGCGTCTGTCTCCTATATGCAACATTAGCCTTTCCCGCGCCTTATAAACTCATAAATTCCTAAGCGCAAGCACACATACACCTACAAACAACAACATCAAATGTTGTGCAAGTCCTTCCCATGCTGCGCAAAGCTAAACCCTTGGCGCACTTCACTTTAATGTTGCATCTACCATATATGCGCCAATGGTGCACCCTGAGACCTTGCTACACCAAATAAATTTGCACCTAGTTAAAACCCTTCATATGGCACAAGTGCATATCCCTTGACACCAACATCTGAATGTTGTGTGTAGCTTTTCCATGCCTTGCACCCCTTATGGTGTTGTTTTCTTCCATGCAACACTTTCCTAAAGTGTGCCTTGCTTTTTGAGACCTTGCAACTTGCAGTAGAACTGCGCCTTGCACCCAGAGGCTTGTAAATTGCTAACTTTTCATTCTGTAAGCTTTGATGGATGACTTAATAGCTAACATGGCTCTTCTGTGATGGACTTCCCTACTTCTTCTTGCAGATCAATAGCTAAACTCAGATTCACACATGTCTTCATCGAGTAAGAAGCCAACCAAGTCCAAGGGTAAAGCCAAGCTAACAGAAGAAGAAATGAAGTATAAATACCAAAGGGTCAGGATGCCTGAATCCCTTACAGAGTGTGACCTAGATATCAGAGATTCAGAGCTTGGCCATATTGACATGGAGGACTTCTGGGCTAGAACTAAGAAGGTCACGGGAAGCCCGTGGATGGACAAATTGGTCGGTAGTGGTCTACACTTTGCTACAGGAATTCCCGTGAGCGCAATCAACAACAAGTTCATGATGGTGGTGGGCCGTTGTTACAATAAGGACACAAGATGTGTCGAGAATGAGAAGGGTGAGGTAATAATCAACCTCACTGCCTGCATTTTGAAATTATGTTGGGTATCCCCCACCACCAGCATTTTGTAGCAATAAGCCAAGACGACTGCATGAAGACATGGAACGAAAATGAAGACAAATGCATGCAGCTGATGAATGAGGTATACCTAAAAAACAAGAAGGTGATAACCAGTGGCCACAAGTCATTCATCGTAGTGAATTTTCGTGAGGAGTTGAGTGACACCATCACTTTCCCCGAGTAGAGTGTTTGGGCTTCCCGATGCCCATTACTTTCACAAGTGGATGCTCATATATTTAGAAACAATGAGCAAAAACGTCCCTGATCAACATTTTGAATGGGGAGAGATTATCAACAGCACAATCTCTGAACAACTTCAACAAATTTCAACAACTGGGAGGTTCTATATGAACTCCTATGTAGTGTATGTTGCTGCCTCAGAGAGGGACTACCCAACATTGAATCAATGTGGGGTATGGCCCTAGGTCAGAATATACGAGTATTATCTAGAGTTAAGACTGGAAAATAGCATAGCACAATTCAGCAAAATCAATGATGCCTTCTTCTACAGTGTCATCTGCCTCTTGAGGCCCAATATGACTCATGGTCGATGACCAAAAGCATGGTATCCACCATAGAGAAGTGGGGAGCATTATTCACGCAATTCCCCACTTTCACCTATCTTAGAGCTGCCAACTTCTTGGGAGAGCCCACCAAATTGCCGAGGTATGCGGGACCCAAGCTGATCCTATTGGAGTTGTCTAGACAGCTTATCACATACCATGAGAAGTGTTTAAAAAGAAAGAAGGGTGGAATGCCATTCCCCCTCATGGTGGGCAGGTACACCTATGCTTCACAAAGAAAATCCGAGAGATGTTTACAGAGCTTGAATTACTCAACTTAAAGCATAATTTCTCGGCGAGGCCAACCTTTGATCCTCGTAATTTCCTTCTAAGGGAAAAGCTCGATCCAATTCATGTCCCTTAGATCGAAGATATCTACATCGATTTGTATCATGAAGTCGAGCTCAGAAGAAAGGACCACTCCCACTAGCCCTGATAGAGATCATTCAGTATGGTGTGGCCATTGTCCCAAAGGGCTTCCAAGTAATTGATCAAGAGGTTGATCAAGTTTATCTAGACATGGATGGGGACAATTGGCCATTTGCTGAAATTGATAGAAATAAGGCACCTCAGACTATTGAGGAAAGGGCCAAAGGAACTCTACAGCGCACTGAGCATTGGTGCAAGAAAATGGTCTCATCTACCTTGGAGTAGACTTTACCACGTCTCCCTTGGGAAATGCACCCACCAAGCCGAAGCATTTACCTAAAGGAAAAGGAAAGGATAAAGAGGGAGAGATAAGCACCATTCAAGAGGAAGCTCTTGAGAGCCCTCCTCCACCACTCAGGAGTAGGTAGTAAGCCTAATATCCCCAGAAGAAGAAGAAGTGGTAAGTGCTCCGATGGGCACATCCACTCAGGATGTTTCCACTACTACAACTAGTGAGGTTCCCACCATCCCATCTCCCGCTCCTCCTTCCCCTCCTCACGTCACTCAAGAAACCGCTCCTTTGGTTGTGTCTTCTCCCTCGTCTTCTACCACTCCCCTCCTTCTTCCTCCATCTTCTCTTCCCTCGCGGATCTGTCCCCTAGCATTTCTTCTCTCATCTCACAGATCCCTTCCACCCCCATGATTTCCTCCCCTATAGTGACTCCTATTTCCATAAGCATTGGTGTGTCAACTCCTTTTTCCATGCCACCACCAAGTGTTTCGACACACTTCCCCATGTTCACTATAGTTGCTCCTTCTTCCACCCCTGTTTCCTCCTCTCCCTCTGGTCCCACTCCCCTAAGTCCAGAATGGATCTCCGAAACCTGAGCCAATACAAGAGGAAGGTCCCCATTGCACCTATGGACTTCTTTGTTATTCCAGACAAAGGGCCTAAGAAGCAAAAGGCCATAACCCACTTCTCTCAGAGCGTTTGGCGAAAGGGTTATGGAGATCACATACCCTGATCCCACAAAGGAGAAAAAGATCTGTCTCCTACAGATTTTACAGTGACTCAGGTCACAATGGGAACATCCTCAGAAATCCTGCAAGGAGAGGCCTTATCCATAGTGGATGCCCTTTGCAAAAATCTTCAAGAAGCAAAGGAAGAGAAGAGGATATTGAAAGAACAAAACAAGCATCTTCTCCAAGCCCTGTAAAAGATGGGCAATGCACCTCCTGTAGCTGCCACCGAAACCGCCGTCAAGCACTTATGTTGTCGCTTAAAAATGTTATCCAATTTTGCACACATGGCAAGATTGGACAATGGGGTCCTATCACGTTCAAAATGAAAAAATAGTCCCAGGAACCCACCTTCGGTTATTATCGAGATGCAATAATTAAAAATAATTCTTAAATTGCATATGAGAGATCACCTAGTATCAAAAGGCACCCAGTTGATCTCAACTCAGTAAAGAGTTTGGGGTCGAGTTGATAGAGAACCCGAGTGTCAAATTGATAGTCATCTCGGTAGAGACTCTCAGTTGTAAGAGCTCGATGAGGTCTTGTTAATGCAAAATATAGCTCATTGAAAATTGACGAATGAAAGGAACTCTATAAGGATCTCGGTGAGATCGATGCAAAAAGAAGTGAAAGCCGAGTTAGGGAGAGTCAAAGTTTGAGCTATCAATAAAGTCTCAATGAATTGGAAAGGTTCAAGCACAGGCAGAAGCGAAGGCAGAGATAAGGAGTTCGACTCATCTTCGTGACTCGTTCATTTTGGAGATCATGTGGTGAGCTTCTTTTAGGACACATTCTACAGAGCTAGGGTGATTCAAACGCAAGCCAAGGCATCAAGAGTGCCATAAAATGAATGGAGATCGCTGCATAAACAGAGATACGTGATGAAGCCCTATCAATGGGACTCATCAAGCATGATGGATAATTCAAGGCAACTCGTTTTGTGTGGATGCATTAAAGATGGTTTCTAGGATACAATTCCAGGGCTCATTGATTAATGCAAAACTGGGAGGCCTACTCGAAATAATTTTACAATGGTAAGCTCGCAGAGGCAGCAAGAATGCTGGGCCAGGGTATTAGTGAATACAAGATATATATTTTCGCTGACGTTGTTCAGACCTTCCTCAGCCGAGCATTTGGTGAACAGGCAGTTGACATGTTGCAGTATAACAAAAGTTCTTTTGAGCACTTCCAGCAAGCAGGTCGTCCAACGATGTTTTTATCTGTTCAGCATCGAATGCATCCTCAAATTCGAGATTTTCCTTCAAGATATTTTTATGAAAATCGATTAAGTGATAGTAAGAGTGTTACCTGGAAGACTTGATGAAATTTATTACAAAGATTCTCTATCGATACCTTACTTGTTTTACGATGCAACTCATGGAAGTGAATCTCATAGAGGTGGAACTGTTTCATATCAGAATATTCATGAGGCACAATTTGCTTTGCAATTATATGAGCATCTTCAACGAGTCACTAGGTTGGCAAGCATAAAGGTTTATGTTGAAATTATCACACCTTACAAGCTACAGCTGAAATGTTTGCACTGAGAGTTTAATGTTATCCTCAAATCTGATGAAGGAAAACTCGGCAGGAGAAAAAATCGGGAGCACGATCATGGCAGACCGAGTAGGTAATCCCGCGCATGGGAAATATTTTACTATCTTGCCAAGGTTGCATGTCGGCCGAGGCCGGGCCTGTGGAGGCCGAGCCGTTATGCGGGGATTCGGAGCTGGAATGCCAAGTGGGTTTTCGTGGATGGCAAGCCAAAGAAGAAATTCCATGCGGGGAGATTCAGGCAAGCACCGCCAAGTGGAAATTTTGGGATGGAAAACCATGATCAGACTTCCGTGAATGGGAGAAATTTGATCAAACTGCCAAGTGCGGAAATATTACGATGGTTATCCATCATGAGACTTCCGCACGGGCCATGTAAACAGAATTTTGCGCAGCTTGGAGTGGTCCGAGTCATTGTGCGAGTCACCAGGAGAATTAAAGTGGCAGTTGCAAATTGGGCGGCGAGTAATCCTCCAAGCGATAAGGGAGGATGATGGTGAGATGGTTGAAGATGGGTCGACGTTGGAAAAAGTATGTTTCAGGCTCACAAGAAAGAGACGCCTTCTCATGGAATACCATAATTGCAGCTTACAGAAAACACGGGTTTCCTCACGAGGCGTTGATATTGTTTCACCGAATGCAACAAACAGATGTCTGACCTGATCAGTTCACCTTTGCCAGCATACTTCTAGCCTGTGCCACAATAAGAGCTTTGGAATAGGGTATGAACATACATCGAGGAGCCGTGAAGCGAATGATTCTACAGATGTTTGGGATCTGATGGTTCGTGGTTCGTGAGACAAACTCCCACGCAAATGTGCAGCAGCATGTTGCGCAAAGTCATAGAAAGCCTTTTGAATGCTTCCGGCAAGCGAGGTTGACCAACTATGTTGTTATCCTGCTCGAAGATCGAATGGAAGCCGGCTGTAGGAAACAAATATCACTACCATGTACGATGGATTGAGTCATGCCATTCAAGGCTTCATAAAATTTTCCCGAATCGAGATGAAGGTTTATTATGGTGCGAGAATGAAATGATTCATATTGCTCAACATGTCTTCTCCTAGAAACAAATTGAATGTGAAGGTCAACTGTGAAATACCCGATCGGCTGTTTTGTATGCCACATCCTTGTCACTTGTAAATGGTCTCTTTGAGAAACTCTCTGTAGGCGAGGCAATATTTATAACCTTCCATTATGTACGTCCAATATGACAATAAAAGTATTCTTTTACCAGATTCAGAGAAACTGTGTTTTTTTACAATGGACGATTATACTGCAGTTTCAAGCTAATTTTATCTAGCTTATTTCTATTAGCTTTGATCCACGACTAAGGAAGAATTCATATGGTTATTACCTGTACATTTTTCCAAGGTCTTCTTGGTTGCCCCAGTTGTTCAATGTATTTTTTGAAGGGCTTCTTTTATGTGTTGCATATTGCAACATAAAGGATCTTTTTAGTTTCTGGAAAAATGAGTATATGGTGTAGCTCATAGCTACCTATGCCATACTAAGATCCCAATAGTGGCATAATTGTTGATTGGAGCCGAGATTTCCAAGTGCACTACCAAAATACCAAAGGGTTCTTTGGCCAAAAATCAGTCTCAAGGGTGTCTATCGACATGTTATGGGCATGAGCCTGGGTCATCATCATGGCAGCACTAGGTCTTTATTGATAATGGCATTTTCTCATCGTTTGGAAGGTACAAATTGTGCTTATTATGGCAAATCCAAAACATTCTTACTACAAGTGTTATATGATGAGGAAGAATCCTGAGCATTGTGGTAAAACCATTCTTTTTAGAAATATTGGGTTAAGCTCGGTATTCAAGTGAGTTTGAGCCCAGGAAAGGTAAGATCATTTGCTGGATGAAGAGCTCGGTGACTTCGCAGGGAGCTCGTGGTGATGTTTCATGAAGTTTGAATGTGGAATGCATAAATGGCCTCAAGTTAACAGAGGAAAATGATAAGAATCGAGTTTGATAGCTCACCATTCGAAGGACTCAATGCAAAAGAGTGCGATTACCAAAGCAAGGAAAGAGTTAGTGTGGGGTTCAAAATCGATTGCAACACCGAGTTAGAGGATTCAAACTCACCGAGTTGAGATTTGTGCAGACTCTATCCACATAGACCCCCTCCTCTTCAATTCAAACGGGTCAACAGGGGGTCCAAACATTATGTTAATTAAATTAATATTTTTATTTAAATATTTTAATAATAATATTTATTATTATGATTTAAATATTTTATTTAAAAATTCTTTTATTTAATTGAGAAGACTAGGTCATCGCAATTAATGACCCATGATGGAACCTTCTCGTGGTTCAACTAACTCGTAATAAATACATCATGGGCCTTCATTTTAGGAATGTAATTATGACCATTTCCTCTTCTTTCTCACATATTCTTCTATAAATGTAAGTTAGAAGCTCATTTCAAAGGGTTCCAACAGTTCGCATAAGTTGGACAGCTTAGATATCTCGAGTGCAAGTGTATACTTTTCAAGAATCCTCTCTCTTCGCAAGTTGTTCTTGTGTGTTGAAATAACTTTCAAGCCTCCTCTTCAAGACTCGTAATGGAAACTATTGCCTCTTCTCGAATGTATGATGCATTGTGCATGTTATTGAAGCAATAAAAGTGTGTTTTTGACTAATCTCGGTCCTTTCATCCTTCTGTGCTTCTTTGTGTCTTTCATACTTGCAGGTACACTGTGCAAGTTTAAGTTCTATCTGCGGTTCTTGGAGTTCATGCTTATTGAGTGGTGAAGTATTGCATGCAGCTTGAGTTATGGTGTCTGCTCACCCTTCTTGAGTTCATCCTTCTTCACTGGGAAACTGGTATATTTCTCAATCTGATAAAGTTTAACAAAGGGAACTCGTGTTTCTTAGTTTGTGGTATCCTCTGTACCCTCTCTAAGTTGCAAGAGGTGAAGTTGACTGGTGCACACACACTCTCTTCAAATTAACCCTTCCCCGAATTTGAAGACACCCTTTATTTGGTGCATCACAATCCCTAGTATAGTTTCATTTCTCGTAAATCTCTTTCCCTAAAACCCCATGAAAATGTTAGCATAGGACTAGATAATCATTTTTGTTACACTAAGAGTAGTCTGACAACACTTAGTTTAGGAAGAGGAAGCCGGCCTTCTCTCGGAGGTTCACCTCGAACCCAAGTCCCACAGCTTGAGAGGTGATCCCATGTGTCCCAATCACACCGAATGTCCTATTTACATCCTGGCCATTCGGAGGGTGCGGTGATTTGGCGACAACAGTTTTTGGCATGCCCGGTGGGATAGAGAGTTGGTACTTATCTTCTCATTTGCATAAGTCAAAGTACCTGGTGACTCTATATCTCTGGATTCCAAATATCAAACAAAAGAACTTATGTGAAGAATTCAAACAAGAGCTTCTTCAAAGAAAAGAAAGTATCAGCATATCGAACTTTCCTTGTCTCCTCCAAAGAGAAGCAGAAGAGGCATTTCCACATCCCTAGTTGCAGATTTACCTAATAGGGTCATTCAACTCCTCCTTACGGAAGATTTCCTCCACCCAGAACAATCAACCTTTCGTTGTATGGTGAGGAACCAAGTTTTCCCCCTTTCAATGCAAGCAATCCTCTTATGTTGGCTCAACGTGACCTGATACTGTTGCAGGCACTCAAAAGTTTACCCTTCTACATGGGGAAACTCACGTTACTCCAAAGGGAGCATATCTTTGATGTATCCAAAGATCATCATGCAAAGACATAATATCACAAGACAACGTTACGCTTAGACTTCTTGCTACCTCTTTCAAGGAAAAGTGCTTCAATGGTTTTGCAGGTTAGGTGTTGGCACTATAACCACTTGGGACAAGTTGGGAGAAAAGCTATGTAAACAATTTGAAGAAAAAGTGATCACCTATCACTTTTGGAACAACTTACTACCATAAAGAGAGCTTCCCAAGAATACATGATTGATTTCAACTTTCGATTCCACAGGACTTGGAATAGGATTCTAGCACTCGTAAAGCCTTCTACGCATAATGCATTCTTGTACTATTTACGAGCCTTAAATAGCGATGTAGCAGTTATGATCTAGTCCATGGGAGGGACTACACTTCCTGATGCTTACAAAGTTGACATAAGTGCAGAGAATTCTTTGATTCAGGCTGGAAAGATAGCTCCACGACCACCAATGCCCTTTTCTCTAGATCTTACGAATCATCAGCCTATCATTGCTCCTATTCCAGTAGACTCCAAGAAACCATCTCAATCTTCCCCTGCCTCTTCAAATGACCTATTTGAAGTCAAGTCACTACTGCAAAATTTTGGAAATGAGCTCGTTGCACTCAAAAGGCAAAAATTTCAATACAATCGTCCATATCAGCCACAAAATCAACAGTATCAAGCTAACCATTCTCCTTTTCAAGGGAACAATCAGCCTCGAAATCAAACTACAAGTCAAGTTACAAATGTCATGCCCTTGAACTTTCAGAACCCTCTTGCAGCTAGCTCATCTAGAGCTATAGTACCTGTTCAAAATAATCTAGTTCAAGACTACGAATGGTGTTATCCTTGCTCTCAACCTCACAATCAAAATATTTGTCCCAATGGGGTTCTTAGCCAGGCCCTTATGGTTCAAAGTGTATTTGCCCCTTCAGAGTTAACAAAAATTCATCTACGCAAGAAGCAAAGCAGATCAACCGCAAGCACTCAAGAATCACTTTGCTAAACTGGCAAGAAGAAGATTTTTACGGATTAAATATAGATTCTTCATCGCTGGCAAGCAAACACTCATTCCAAAAAGAGAGAAATGGAGCCTCAACCTAGGTTTCAAATGGCGGTTGATAAAAATGCAGGAAAGAAATCACTAGAAACACCGGCTAGCCACACCGCAGGGAAAGATGGTTCTCCAGGAATCACGGTACCCAACAAACATTTTCCAAAGGAGGACCCCAATGCCCAAAAAAGTGTCATCAAAGTTGGAGCGATTCCCTTCAGCATAGTAGAACAAATGAAGAAAACCAATCTGAGCGTTACCATGTGGGACGCGCTCTTGATCCCTTCTCAAAGAAACCTGATTACAAGAAGCTCTGAACAATTTTGCTACGACCAGCGGATCACCAAGCCATGGAGTGACAAATACTACAAGTTTGTGTCAACCAGAAGGGAAAATCATTCCTACGGAAAAAAACCACCACCATTCTACATTTCCCTGATCATTGGCGACCACCTGGTACATAATTGCATGATCGATTCTGCCAGTAGCTCTGTCATGCCGAAACAAATTGCAGATGTACTAGGCATACAATATGCGCCCGATTCATAAGAGGGGTTGTTCAAATGATGGCACAACACCGTTAAGATTGTTGGGGTTATCAAAGGACTTCAACTTACCATTCATGCATGCCCAAGTTTTTCATTCACCCAAGACATATCGGTCATCGATCTCCCTCCCCTCTTTTCCATCTGCCTATCACGGGATTTCACTTTGCGCCAGATGGGTGGTTACCTATCAGCCGATTGGTCATATATGATTCTCAGGACTCAATACGAACCAAAGTAACTATAAGGGCAGAACCAATCTGCCATAATCATGTAGAACCCTACACTGCTAGTCCCATAAATGGAAATTACACCATCGGTGATCCAGAAGAGGAAGATGCCGATCATGAACCAACCACCCTTGTTGAAGAAGTTCCGATACTTTGCTGGATGAAGTAAGTAGAGATCATCAATACGATCCCTACGCTGATGTATTGGAAGAAGAAGAAGTTGGTTTGCTAGTCTTGGAAGAAACAGGATTAGGTACTTCATCATCCATGAAGAAGATACGACCATACCACAACTTGTCAAAAAACCAAGTGATTCTAAAGGACTATGGTAATTGTTCTTCGATGTCTCAAGAAGTAAGAATGGATCCGGTGTTGGTGTTATGTTAATTTCTCCGAGGGAGATAAGTACTTCTCATCTTTCTGGTTGCAAGTTCAGTTGCACTAACAATGTTGCTAAATACGAGGCTCTTGTGCAAGGAATTCAACTAGCCCAAAGGAAGGGAATCAAGGCCCTGACTATTTTTGGAGATAGTGAGTTAGTTGTTCATCAAGTTTTGGCACGTAGTGCATCCAAAAATGATCTTTTAAGATCATATAAGAATCGATTCTGGGACCTGATTGAAGATTTTGAAGCTTTTGGAATCCATGCAATCCCTAGAGATCAAAATCAAGATGCAGATAGGCTTGCTACAATTGGTTCACAATACAACATACCAGTTGATATCATGAAAGGAGGGAAGCAATTTTTAGTGACAAACAAATTGTCCTCTTCCCGCAAGAAGAGGTGGAGTTTGCTACAAAGAATCAAGATAAGTTGTAGGAGTCATATGGTGAGAAAATTATCCAATTGAAAAGCAACAAGTTACCAAAAGGTTTAGTCACTTTGGAATCCATTTTCAATTCAGATGACCAAACCCACAAGACAAAGCCCTAACATGGTGGTCGAGAGAAGAATATTTTGAGGAAGTTGAAGTATCAAATGAAAATTTCTTAAGATCGGAAAAGTGTGTACTTCAAGAGAAATAACCTTTCATCAAACTTTGTCAAGAGTATCATGAAATCTTTGCATGGAGCTATAAATATCTGCGTGTGGTTTTTATCCAGTGTCTAGCACAACATACCATCGAACTGGACCCTAATGCTAAGCCAATTCATCGTAAATAGAGACCAATTAATCCCAAAATTGAGCCACTAATGAGAAAGGAGCTAACCAAGCTCATCGAGGCTTGTATAATTTTTCCCATCAAGCATTCGTCATGGGTAGCCAATTTGGTGCCCGTGAGGAAGAAGAAATGAGAGATCCGTTATGCGTAGATTTCAGGGATTTGAATCGTGCATCATTAAAAGATCATTATCCTCTTCCATTGATGGAGCAGATCCTTCAAATGGTGGTAGGAGATCAAATATTTTCTTTTCTTGATAGATATTCGGGTTACAATCAAATCCTAGTCCAAGAATCCGACCAATTCAAAACGGATTTCACTACCAAGTGGGGCACGTATGCCTACAATAAAATGCCATTCGGATTGTCCAATGCCAGGGATACTTTCCAAAGAGCCATGGGCATGGCATTTAAGGGACTAATCAACGATATTATTTTGGTTTACCTTGATGATATAACTGTATACTCTAAGTATGCAGAAGATCACATCACACATCTAAGGAAAGTTTTCCAAAGGTGTAGGTAATTTGGGTTTCACTTAACCCTAAGAAATGTATTTTCACAGTGCATGAGGGAAAATTGTTGGGGCATGTGGTTTTAGCAGAAGGATTATCAATCGATCCAGCCAAGATTCATTCAATTATGTCCTTATCTCTCCCAAGTCACAAGAAGGGCCTCCAGAGTTTTCTGGGAACCATAAATTTCATGTGGAGATTCATTCCTCAATTTGTGACATTGGCTAAACCACTGATAACCATGCTAAAGAAAAACATGCCATTCTCATGGACAAAGGAAGGACGAGAAAGATTTGAAGCTATCAAAACAGCCATTTCTCAAGCTCCCATGCTTGTGAACCCCAGGTTTGACAAAGATTTTATCCTTTATGCTTTTGTAGGTCAAGAGAGCATTTTAGGGATCCTCACCCAACAAAACAACAACCTGATGGAGCAACCAATCACTTTCTTCAGTCAATCCCTCAAAGACTATGAGTTCAAATACTCATTCATTGAAAAGCAAGTCTTTGCGGTTATTCGAGCTTTGAAGAAATTCAGGCACATGTTGTCCAACAACAAGATTCATCTGATGGTGTCTCATCCAGGTGTCAAGGAGTTTTTGTTGAACAAAGAAATGAACGAAAAATCATGTTGGATGGATCACGAAGGTAATGGAGTATGACGTGCACATCAAAGTCACTAAACTTGTTAGAGGTAAGGGTTTATGTCAGCAACTTGCAATAGACATGGAATCAAAAAGTAATGAGGACATGACACTCCTAAATACTGATGAGGATGTTGATCAAGCTGATTGGTTATCCAAAATGAAGAATTTCATCTTCTCAGGAGCATACCCGACAAACATGGATAAAAACCAAAGACGAACTTTCCATCTTCAATCTATCCCATATGTTTTGGTAGATAGTGTTCTCTTTCGAAAATATTTGAACGGCATCCTCCTTCGGTGCATAGGACCAGAACAGGTTAGTAAGATACTAGAAGAGTTTCATAATGGCCTATCTGGAGGACATTATTCGCACCTAACAATAGCTACCAAGATCATGTGAGCTAGCTACTATTGGCCGATTTATTCAAGGATGCCCATCTCTCGGGTAAGGAAATGTAGGGAATGTGCCTTTTTCACGGGTAAGCGTGAAGCGGCAGCTCTTCCATTGCATCCAATTCAAGTGGATCAACCCTTTGTTCAATGGGGTTGACTTCATCTAATGATTAATCCTCCATCCAAAGGATGGACATAAGTGGGTCCTTACCGCAATGCACTATTTTACTTGATGGATAGAGGCGAGTAGCATTAAAAGAGAGCAATGAAAAGGTAACTCTGAATTTTTTGGAGGATATAATGACAAGGTTCGGTGTTCCGTTTACTCATTTCAAAAATGCACTGGATTTTCTTGGTATGAAATTGAGTGAATGGGATGTTAAAAATGGGGTATACCTCAAAACTTCTTCCAATTACTATCCTCAAGGAAACAGATTACTGAGTCTAGCAAAAAAACCTCATAAGGATTATTAAGCGCACAATGGAGACTAACAAGAGGACTTGGCATACAAAATTAAGACTCGCCTTATGGGCAGATCGGATCACACCTAAAAGGGCCATCGAAATTCTCCTTTCATTCTTGTATATGGAAGAGAGGAAAAACTCCCACTCTCACTGAGTTACCTTCTTTAGAGTTAGCTCATCAACTCGATGTCATAGAGAGTGATCCTCTGACAGTAAGGTTTGCTGAACTCATGGAGTTAGAGGAAGTACGAGACAAGGCTATGAAAACTTTGGAGCAACATCAGGCTCAAGTTAAGAAATATTTTGATAAGAAGGCATCCAATAGGTATTTTCAAGAGGGAGATTTAGTTCTCAAATGGGATGAAGACAGGGCCAAACCAAGTAGGCATGCCAAGTTTGACACTCTTTGGAGTGGGCCGTATATCATCACAAGTTGCAAAGAGGCAAATTCATTTCGTCTATCTAGGCTCAATGGAGAAGAACTGCCCATTCATGTGAATGGGATACATCTCAAAGCTTGTTTTTGAGAAACATTCCACCCCCTGTATAGTTAAATTAGGTGTTTTCCTCCAAGTGCTTATGCACATTGTTATGTGTTGTTGTTTTTCTTTCCTTGTTGTTGTGTTTTGTGTTGTTCTGCACTTTGTTTCATCATTGGAAGGTGTCAAGGAGAAGAAAGGTTCAAGGTTTCCATAAGAGTTCAAAATTTGCTTCATTCAAAATTTTGCAGTGTTCCATGGATGTAAAGCATTCAATAGATTCAGTATACTTCATGCTTAGCATTCCAAGGAGGTCCAGGATATCGGAAATGCTCAACGAAATTCCGTGATGTGTCAAAGAAAATCATTCTACTTTCGTGATTCCAACACAGACTCCATGCCCAATGGATGACTTAAGGCTACTGGAATCATGCTTAGCAGGCAATCATCCCCGAGAGGTCGCCAAAAATGTTATCCAATTTTGCACACATGGCAAGATTGGACAATGGGGTCCTATCACGTTCAAAATGAAAAAAATAGTCCCAGGAACCCACCTTCGGTTATTATCGAGATGCAATAATTAAAAATAATTCTTAAATTACATATGAGAGATCACCTAGTATCAAAAGGCACCCAGTTGATCTCAACTCAATAAAGAGTTCGGGGTCGAGTTGATAGAGAACCCGGTGTCAAATTGATAGTCATCTCGGTAGAGACTCTCAGTTGTAAGAGCTCGATGAGGTCTTGTTAATGCAAAATATAGCTCGTTGAAAATTGACGAATGAAAGGAACTCTACAAGGATCTCGGTGGAGATCGATGCAAAAAGAAGTGAAAGCCGAGTCAGGGAGAGTCAAAGTTTGAGCTATCAATAAAGTCTCAATGAATTGGAAAGGTTCAAGCACAAGCGGAAGCGAAGGCAGAGATAAGGAGTTCGACTCATCTTCGTGACTCGTTCATTTTGGAGATCATGTGGTGAGCTTCTTTTAGGACACATTCTACAGAGCTAGGGTGATTCAAACGCAAGCCAAGGCATCAAGAGTGCCATAAAATGAATGGAGATCGTTGCATAAACAGAGATACGTGATGGAGCCCTATCAATGGGACTCATCAAGCATGATGGATAATTCAAGGCAACTCGTTTTGTGTGGATGCATTAAAGATGGTTTCTAGGATACAATTCCAGGGCTCATTGATTAATGCAAAACTCGACACCTACTCGAAATAATTTTACAATGGTAAGCTCGCGAGCAGAGGCAAAGCAAGAATGCCGGGCTGTGGTATTAGTGAATACAAAGATATATATTTTCACGACGTTGTTCAGACCTTCCTCGGCCGAGCATTTGGTGAACAGCAGTTGACATGTTGCAGTATAGAAAAAGTTCTTTTGAGCACTTCTAGCAAGCAGGTCATCCAACGATGTTTTTATCTGTTCAGCATCGAATGCATCCTCAAATTCGTGGATTTTCTTTCAAGATATTTTTATTAAAATTGATTAACCGACACTAAGAGTGTTACTGGAGACTTGATGAAATTTATTACAAAGATTCTCTATCGATACCTTACTTGTTTTACGATGAAACTCATGGAAGTGAATCTCATAGAGGTGGAACAGTTTCATATCAGAATATTCATGAGGTACAATTTTCTTTGCAATTATATGAGCAACTTCAACGAGTCACTAGGTTGGCAAGCATAAAGGTTTATGTTGAAATTATCACACCTTACAAGCTACAGCTAAAATGTTTGCACTGAGAGTTTAATGTTATCCTCAAATATGATGAAGGAAAACTCGGCAGGAGAAAAAATCGGGAGCATGATCATGGCAGACTGAGTAGGTAATCCCGCATGGGAAATATTTTACTATCTTGCCAAGGTTCTGTGGGCAAAGATGAGGCCGAGCCCATGGATTAATTTGGCTGAGCCGTGCATGGGATTCGAGCTGGAAAGCCAAGTGGGTTTTCATGGATGGTAAACCAAAGAAGAAATTCCATGCGGGAGATTCGAAAGCACCGCCAAGTGGAAATTTTGGGATGGAAAACCATGATCGACTTCCATGAATGGTAGAAATTGGATCAAACTCGCCAAGCACGGAAATATTACGATGGCTATCCATCATGAGACTTCAACACGGGTCATGTAAACAGAATTTCATGCAACTTGGGGTGGTCCGAGTCATCACGAGTCACCAGGAGAATTAGAGTGGCGATTGCAATTAAGGTGAGTAATCCTCCAAGCAATAAGGGAGGATGATGGTGAGATGGTTGAAGATGGGTCGACGTTGGAAAAATTATGTTTTAGGCTCACAAGAAAGAGATGCCTTCTCATGGAATACCATAATTACACTTATTTAAAACACGGTTTCTCACGAGGCATTGATATTGTTTCACCGAATGCAACAAACAAATTTCGACTCCGATCACTTCACCAAAGATACTTCTAGCCTGTGCCACAATAAGAGCTTTGGAATAGGGTATGAACATACATTGAGGAGCCGTGAAGTGAATGAGTATGCAGACATTCTGCACTGATGGTTTAGTGGTGGTGAGACAAACTCCCACGCAATGTGCAAAGAATAATGTTGCATGCAGAGAAGCCTTTTGAACGCCTTCAGCCAAGCAGGTTGACCAACTATGTTGTTATCTCTGCTCAAGATCAAATGGCAGCAGAAACAAATATCACCGCCATGTACGATGGATTGGAGTCACGCTATTCAAGGCTTCATAAAATTTTCCCAGATCAGGAGATGAAGGTTTATTACGGTGCGAATGAAATGATTCATATTGCTCAAAGATGTCTTCTCTAGAAACAAATTGAATGTGAAGGTCAACTCAAAATACCCGGTCGGCCGCTTTGTATGCCACATCCTTGTCACTTGTAAATGGTCTCTTTGAGAAACTCTGCAGGGTGAGGGAAATATTTATACCCTTCCATTATGTACGCTAATCGCATAATAAAAGTATTCTTTTTACAGTTCGAGAAACTCGTGTTTTTTTACAATGGATGATTATATCACAGCTTTCAAGCTAATTTTATCTAGCTTATTTATATTAGCTTTGATCCACGGCTAAGGAAGAATTCATATGGTTGTTACTGCATTTTTTCCAAGGTCTTCTTGGTTTCCCCGTTGTTCAAATGTATTTTTCAAGGGCTTCTTTTATGTGTCGCACATGCAACATAAAGGATCTTTTTAGTTTCGAAAATGAGTATATGGTGTAGCTCATAGCTACACCTATGCCATACTAAGATCCCAATAGTGGCATAATTGTTGATTGGAGCCGATATTTCGAGTGCACTACCAAAATACCAAAGGGTTCTTTGGCCAAAATCAGTCTCAAGGGTGTCTATCGACATGTTATGGGCATGAGCTCAACGCGTCATCATCATGGCAGCACTAGGTCTTTATTGATAATGGAATTTTCTCATCGCTTGGAAGGTACAAATTGTGCTTATTATGGAAAATCCAAAACATTCTTACTATAAGTGTTGTATGATGAGGAAGAATCCTTGAGCATTGTGGTAAAACCATTCTTTTTAGAAATATTGGGTTAAGCTCAGATTATTCAAGTGAGTTTGAGCCCAGGAAAGGTAAGATCGTTTGCTAGATGAAGAGCTCGATGACTTCGCAAGGAGCTCGTGGTGATGTTTCATGAAGTTTGAACATGGAATGCATAAATGGCCTCAAGTTAACAGAGGAAAATGATAAGAATCGAGTTTGATAGCTCACCATTTGAAGGAATCAATGCAAAAGAGTGTGATTACCATAAGCAAGGAAAGAGTTAGTGTGGGGTTCAAAATCGATTGCAACACCGAGTTAGAGGATTCTAAACTCACCGAGTTGAGATTTGTCATGCAGACACCATCCACATGACCCCCTCTTCAAGTCAAACGGGTCAACAGGGGGTCCCAACATTATGTTAATTAAATTAATATTTTTATTTAAATATTTTAATAATAATATTTATTATTATGATTTAAATATTTTATTTAAAAATTCTTTTATTTAATTGAGAAGACTAGGTCATCAGCAATTAATGACCCATGATGGAACCTTCTCGTGTGGTTCAACTAACTGTAATAAATACATCATGGGCCTTCATTTTAGGAATGTAATTATGACCATTTCCTCTTCTTTCTCACATATTCTTCTATAAATGTAAGTTAGAAGCTCATTTCAAAGGGTTCCAACAGCCTTATACAGTTGGACAGAGCTTAGATATCTCAAAGCAAGTGTATACTTTTCAAGAATCCTCTCTCTTCGCAAGTTGTTCTTTGTGTGTTGAAATAACTTTCAAGCCTCCTCTTCAAGACTCAGTAATGGAAACTATTGCCTCTTCCGAATGTATGATGCATTGTGCATGTTATCAAGCAATAAAAGTGTGTTTTTGACTAATCTCGGTCCTTTCATCCTTCGTGCTTCTTTGTGTCTTTCTCATACTTGCAGTACACTTGTGCAAGTTTAAGTTCTATCGTGAGTTCTTGGAGTTACGTGGCTTATCGAGTGGTGAAGTATTGCATGCGCTGAGTTGTGGTGTCTGTCACCCTTCTTGAGTTCATCCTTCTTCACCGGGAAACTGGTATATTTCTCAATCTGATAAAGTTTAACAAAGGGAACTCGTGTTTCTTAGTTTGTGGTATCCCGTGCACTTCTCTAAGTCAGTAGAGTGAAGTTGACTGTGGTGCACACCTCTCTTCAAATTAACCCTTCCCGAATTTGAAGACACCCTTTATTTGGTGCATCACAATCCCTAGTATAGTTTCATTTCGTAAATCTCTTTCCCTAAAACCCCATGAAAATGTTAGCATAGGACTAGATAATCATTTTTGTTACACTAGAGTAGTACAACACTTAGTTTAGGAAGAGGAAGCCGAAATTCTCCGGAGGTTCACCTCGAGCCCAAGTCCTGGCTTGAGAGGTGATCCCATGTGTCCCAATCACACCGAATGTCCTATTCACATCCCGCCATTCGGAGGGTGCAAAGTGATTTGGCGACAACAACTTAGTCGAGAAGATAAATGAGTACACCAAGATTGGTGAGCAAGGTGTAGCAGTGTCCACCTGGAGAGAGAAGATCCTCAAAGATAGTGAGGAAGTGATTACAAAGTTCACAGAGCTGTATCAAAATATAGATCAAGCTAACAAAGAACTCCAGGCAATAGTAGGACCTATCTCTAAAGAGTTAGACCATGCCAGGTTACAACACGAGACATTCCAAGATGCTCGACCACCTAGTTGATGACTTAATGAAATTTAGCATCTTCGATCACCCGAGAGCACCCAATAAAATTTTTTGCTCTAGACTATCGGGTTGACCAGATGGAGTTTGTCTTGGAGAAAATAGACAAAATCAAGGAGGAAGCCTTGGATGCAATGCATCAAATGGAGCAGATCATCTTAAGGATGTCTCCAGTTTTCTCACCCCATCATACACCTTGAGGAAGGCAGATGACACTATCTAACTTTTCAAGGAGATCGCGTCACAAGGTTTAGCGTTAGAGGCCACTTTTGATATAGAATCTATCAACAACCTTCTGGCCTACTGTGACTTTGTTGGATACCTAATGGAGGTAGGTAATGAATACTTCAAACTCCTAGAAAGACTCAGAGATGAACGGGAGACTTGTGAAGTCATCGGAGATCACACCAAGGGTCCTGCTCAGGATCAACTCCAAGCGATGGTAAGCAAATTCATGGAGTATCGAGCTCAATTCCACATTACCTCCCTGAGTAGAAGTAGGACACTCCTTTCCAGCCAAGGGATGACGATGAATAGGCTACTTCCTCCTGGGATTAATCCCATTTTTGTAAAATATTTAAAAGAATGTTGGCATAAATGATGACATCATCCATGTTGCACCATGGGATGTTGTCATCCACAAAATTGCCCTCAAGTCAACATTTGAAATTTAGATATTTTATAAATAGTTTTTGGCTCCTTTTTTCCTTCTTTCTCCTTCTCTTTCTATAAATGCTTGGATACTTGTAGTATTCAGTGTGAGAAAACTTGTATGAAAAATAGAGTGAAGAGAGAAAGACTTTGAGCCTTCTTGTAACATAAACATTATTAATACAAAATTAAGACTTTGTGCTGAAATCTTGTGTTACGTGTTAGATCTTTCTTAAGTTAGATCTGCATATTTATTCTGTTGATTCACCTATACTTTTGTAATTTGTTTATCAGTATTGCTTTGTTTGTTTATGTGAGTAAGTTTGGCTCTATTTACTACCAGCCTAAAACATAAACCCTCTGACCTTTCTACTTTGGAATTCATTTCTTTTCTCCCTTTAGATCCATCTTTCTTCTATTCTCTCCTTCATCCCCTTCGTTATTCACTGAACTACCTCCTCCGGGATGAGATCCCAAACCCCCTCAAGGAAGAATATTGTAAGACTTGCATTCATTCTTTGGTAGAATAACAATAAACCGAGTTTCAATTTGTTGTCTCAAAGAGGGGCTATGCCCTACATTGTTAGCTCGCCTATCCATAGATTTTCCCACCCGATAGATTTTTGGACCAACAACAATAAAATAATCCATGTATACTTCCACACAATCATTGGTTAGATCTACAAAAATTGCTAGTACAACCCTTTGGAAGGTTGTTGGAGCATTACATAGTCAAAATGGCAATACCTTGTAGGAAAAGGTACCCCATGGATAAGTAAAGGTGGTTTTGTCTTGATCCTCAACAGCCACCCTGATTTGATTATATCCACTAAACCCATCTAGGAAGGAAAAGTATTGTTTACTTGAAAGATTTTCTAAAAATTGATCTATGAATGGTAAGGAAAATAATCTCTAAGTGTATCTTTGTTCAATTCCCTATAATCGACACAAATTCTCCATTTTCCATTCTTTTTAGGCACAATCACAAGAGGATACACCCACTGACTATCTCGAGATAGGGTAGATAAAGCCTACTTACAATAGCTTTTCAATTTTTTTGCTTGATTGTCCCTCAAGGCTAGTTCAATCCTTCTCTAAGGTTTCCTAGTTGGTTTAACATTTTTAGTATAAGTGGGATGGGTAAAAATACTTGGATGGATCCTTTCATGTCTTTATAGTCCTAAGAAAATCTATAGTATGACCTTTCAAGACATCAAACAATTTAACTTCTTGATCATTTTCCAACCAGTTGTTAATGTTCAAAATTTTACTTGGTTGAATCTCAATTTGTTTGGTTCCAGTGTGTGATGAACTGATTAGTTGAAAAGGTTCCATTATGGTGTTAAGTGGACATGAATGTGGCAACAATCTATGACATGCAAAAATGTATCTAAAGTTCCCTTGAGAAAGAATACTAGACAAAGGACAATAGGTAGAGTTATGATACTTATCTTGTCGTTGGTCAAACTCCTCATCACTGCTATTTTCCAAACATTCCTCACTGTTCCCTAATATCTTTGAGACTAAATCTATTGATTCCATAGCTATTTCTGCCCCTCCCAAAGAGAAATCATGTTCCTCCAGAGTGAAATTATTTACATCTGCATGGAATTGTTGTGGTTCGAAACTAAGTATGAAGGTTCCGGAACTAAGTCCGAAGGTTCCGAAACTATCCCCGATTGTTCCAAAGACAATTTGTGATCATTCAATGGATGATTAATCATATTCTCCACCTCCCGTACATGATCTTACAATGTTATCATATCCAAAGAAGACAAATTTTGTTTATTAGTATCAGGATAATCAACCCATAATTGTTCTTGATTATCAATAAAAGGTCATGCAAAAGGATATAAGGAAATTTTATTATAATTATTACCATTTGAGATAGTCATATCACCTGATCTACAATTAATTAAGGTACCAAATGTAGCTAACTATGGCCTACCCAAAAATTGATAACCAAGTGTTTTACCTTTTTGGTTGTCATATAAGGAATTCCATTGGATATTCCCATGACTCCACCATAACTGTCCACATCTTCAATGATTTCTTTTGTGTTTTGCTACCGACTTATCTACCATCTACAATATGGTGCTAGTAGGTTGTATACCTATTAATGGTAATTTTTTCAAAGTGTCTAATGTCATCACATTTATATTTGCTCCCAAATCAACCAAAACATTATGTATATGTTTATTTCCTATAGAGATAGAAATAACAGGGCTTCCAGGATCCCCATATTTGGGAAATAAGAGTTTTTATGCTAATAAATCAGAAAGTTTCCCATCTACCTTAAAAGTCATATGGTACTTCTTCTTTCTTCCAAGTCTTTTCAAACATTAAATTTTGATTAATTTGTTTAATTTAGGAATTTTCTTTATTTCTTACAACAATGGTATTTCTGTAGACACCAAAATTTGGTCACACTCCCTTAGCCCCTAGTCGAATAACCAACTTAAACATGTCCCTCTAACCATGACCCCTTTCACCCTACATTAATATTAATTCAATTACTTCAATTAAATTAATAGCTATTCTCACAATATTTCTTATTTAATTATCCAAATTAAACTAATTTCCACCTCACCTAGACACCTCATCATAGACCTATTCATAGCATGTTTCCATAACTAACTAAGACTTATTCCCACTTACCTTAATGAGCTAAGATTTAGTTTAAACCCTAAAAACACATGCCTATTATTCGTCTAACCACATTCCCACTCATTAGAAGGGAAACTTCCACTTTGATCCGCGAGAATAGAAAAACATTAGCCCAAGTGATTGCCAAGATTTGCCATTTTTAGTAAACCTAGGGAATCCCAACTTAACCGACGTCGGTCATCCCGAAATCGATGCCAATCATCCCGAAAATGATCTTGAGATTAATCGAAACCATCGTTGGTTACCATTTATTCACTTTAGGAACCTTGTGGGAGAGGTTGGCAAAATTATGGAATTGAGGAGAAGAGAATAGAGCTATATATTATCAAGAACAAATCCTTTTCATACCTCCATACATCCATAGCAAGATTACTAGATAGATCCAAAGGTATTGCACTCACGGTAACATTCCAGGAAGCACTATTATGGTACCAAACATCATTCCTCTGATCAACTGTCATCACCATCTAGCCATTTGAACCTGCACCATAGTAAGTATAATTTTAACCAACATCATCTATTTCTACTTCAGTTTATTAAGTTCTTCTACCGTTGTTATCGGGCTTCCACTTTCACTCTCATTCCCCTACCATTTATCTGCTGTAAACTCAACCATTCCTCCACCCACACCATTAAATCACCTATATCCAATCACATTGTTACACATCTCTGAGTATACCTAAGATTCCCACAGACCTCTCCACCTCCCCTTTTGTCTCTGTTTAACCTCAAATCAACCTCTACAACCGGATCCCATTAATTGTCTTTCACCCCGAACCTACGAGACCGATTACCCATGACCATTGTCAGTCCCTTTTAAACCATCATCGGTTATACTAGATGATGTCATTTTTGTGTTTAATACATTTTATACTAACATAACCTAAGAAAGTTCTATTATATATATCTACCCCTCGCATAAATGTAGACAACAACAGAATATGGAAATCAAGGAAAATCAAAATCCTTCATTTCGGATTTGAAGGTGTATTGCATGCCTCTAATCCTGCCAAGGTTATTTCAGGTTTTCATGCATGCAAAACATATATGGAATTTTGAATCCTTCATTTCAGGTTTTGGAGGTTTCCAAACAAAGTCCCCAGGTCCCAAAATCCTTCATTTCAAGTTTTTTTGGGGATGCATTTCATAGACAAAAACTCGACACAAAGAAAATATGTTGCGCAAGTCCAAAACTGACACAAAGGATTTGGGTTTCGGTTTGAAACACAAGACATGAAGCATTAAAATCGCAAGACATGTGCCGATGTTTGGGAGTTTCAAAATCCGAAACACTACCTAGGAAAATTGGGTTTTGAAGTCGGGGAAACAAGTTAGGAAAGCATGGGGCAAAAACATGTTGAGCCACCTTCAAAATCCAATGCATATGCAAGTCCAACTTCTGAACTCGAATCAAAGGAAATCTTGGAAACACCAACAAAAGCGGGTTTCGGGAAAACATAAGCATCAAACACATGTTGAGGAACCCTCCAAACCTGATGTAAATGCAAAGGAGAACCCCAAACCTGATAGGAAGTAGACCCTGATGTAGGAAATATTCAAATGGCCATAAATTTTCACAGGGAGCTTAGATTCATGTAAGGTTGGAATTTTCGGAAAACTTACGGGGTCCTCTACCTAACTACGATTGGATATTTTTATTCAGTGAGAATAATTTCTTAAAAAATTCAAAATATAGTTCACCTTTTTTGGGTTTGCTAGGGTTCTCACCTACCACCATAATGAGATGAATTAAATGCAATCTGGAGGTGGTTGGGGTAGATTTCAAATTCCTCTCTTCTCCCTCTCTTTTTCTTCCTATAAATTGTAAGGAGGGATTCTTTCTAAAGGTTGGACATTCTTGTTTTTCCCCTCCCTTCTTCTCTTATCAGCAAGTGGATTTGTGGAGTTCCAAACCTCCCATTCAAACTGTAATACATGTTTGTGCCTCTTGGCCATTGTAATGGACTGTATCAATCTTTGGAGCAATAAAAACCAAGTCTGTGGATGATTTCAACCCTCTCTTGTATTCATTGCGTTCAAGTGATCTCTCATTGCAATTTTGGTTACTTGTGCATGTTTATTGTATTGCATTTTTATGGTTTGTGTTTATTGGAAAAACAGTTGTTCATCATTCCTTTGGTGCATCACCTTGGTTAGATTAGGTTTATTTTCTTGCATTTTCTCAACCCTGTCTCCTTGGCAAGTTAGATTAGGTTTTTAGTGAACCCTCTACAAATTTTTGTGTGCACCTGAACAGAGGAATAGGAACCAACCTTCATCTAGAGAGCTTTCCCGATTCACAAGGTCCCACACTTGGGAAAAGCTCCATGTTATGCAATCACACTAAGAGTATCAACCCATCGAGTTACAGACATTCGGGGTGTTGTGATTTCCTATCAACACCTTCATCCAAGTGACCTAAGAAAACTAGAACTTGACACTAACTAGTCCCAAGACCTTGACAATTACCCCTCCATTCGAGATCTGATTATAGCCTATCTTGTTATGATTATATTTGCTTATTGTATTTGAATGAGATACCTAAATCATATCAACTACAGGAGGAATTTTTTTATTTCTCACATTAAGTTTTTTTAAATAGTGGATTGATAGCTATCTACGGAGTATCACACTTCCTAGATCTAGCACATTCTAGGAATTCCATTACCATATACTATTTAAATCATCTTTTGTGGTCTTGTTTTCTATTTTAGGTAGTTCCTTCTAGCAAAAGGAAGCTTGCATAGTCGGCATCGGATAAAGAAGTTAAAACATTCGCATCAACCTCCAACCAACCAACACAACAAGTATTCCTCCTCAGCCCATCACCCTTATCTGTTTTTCTAAATCTCTAAAGAAAACGGTGAAACATTTTGGCATGCCAGTGGGACCCATCAGGGTTTTGTTTCATTTATTCATTACTAGGTGAAATTTGTGTTTTTTTCCCTTCAAAAATATTACACATTAATTTTTCTTCTCTGGAATCATTCTTCCTCTCTTTATTGTCTAAAAGCAATCATGTTTTGGTTCTTTAAAAAGAACACATTCTTCTTCTTTCTTTCACATTGCATTAGTGAAAGAGAATTCCTATTCCTATTCATCACTTGCTACATCAAAAATAATATTTCGATTTGGGTTTTTAAAACACTTACATTACATTATGATTTACTACATTTTTAGTTCACATTAAAATGAGGGAAACCTATATGCTAGAAGTCATGCCCAACTGATGGTTGACATAATTGAACCGTAGAAAGCATTCTCTTTCTTCTTAGAACCAAATTGCACAAAATATGAATATACACATTTTCTTAAACAACTTATTATCTGGGAATTCCTGTCAACAATCACATGATCATATGATTAGAAAGTACTCCCCATCTGGTTATCTATGTCTAGTCACCGTTAGAGAACACCCCCACCCCCTCGCTATAACATAACATGGAACCTCACCTATTAGATATCCCTCTTCGTAGGACACCTTCCCAACCAAAAATTCTATTTTGAATTCACATGGTCAGTTATAAATAGCATAAACTAAACAAAAATAAGAAAATCAATTTTAGGATCGTGTTTTTTCTTAGCATTCCTCTTGACTTGTGTTTTGAGTTGTAGGACTACCAATCTATATTGTTCTTCTTCCTTACACACTCCAATATTATAGTTGGAGTATTCTGACTTTGTCTGAGTGTGCCAAGGCCTCATCTTATCATTCTCAGATTTCTGAGTTTGATTCTCGACCAAATTTAACTCACAAATCCCAATTTCTTCATTGATCTCTCATTTCATAGAATCGTAGCGGTGTCGGTCCAACGACCGTCATCACATCATCAAAAATCATCGGTTAAACCTAACTAGTGTCGTCTTATGGATTTCTAGTTATTTTTCCTAGAATAGCCTTCATCACTCATTTTGTTCTGTTTGTGTCCCTTAGGGCACCATAATATTCCCCTCTATTGATATTTCTATCATACATAGTTTCTCCATTACATATTCATCAGTCATGTTTTACTTTACTCTCTCAAAGCTGGTGTTTTTCCATAGTAAGTGGCATCGCTTTTATGACCGCCATTGGTTCCCCATTAACTATCACCGGTCATCTTGACCATCATCAGTGTCTATGTTTGTTTTTAAAATCAAAACCTTGAGAAAATTCAACCTCCTAGCCCCATTTTTCTCTATCCCTCATTATTTTCTCGTGTCATTTACTGAATACAATCTTAATAGTTCAATACTTATTCACATGGTGTTGACTTGCAGCCAAAATAATGCTCTTATATTCCACACCAGCTGTCAACCACTCCCACCTAGTCCCTCACCACCTTCTATTCTATTACCCATGGATCTCGACCACCTACCAAAGGCATTCCTACAGTGACGAGGTGTTCACACGACTCATCGATCAAAATCCTGCAGACCTTTACAATTCTATCTTTCCCCACTCATCCGCTCAGATTCCTCGTGTCGATTGATATATGGCATGTCTCGTATCCATCTCTCCCGCCCTTGGCCCCACTCTGTATCATCCCTACTAGTTCAACGTTACCTTCACATGATTTACCCCAATGGTTTCCACGGTTAGGCTCCACACCCTCTATGACCTCTACATCTGCAATATCAGGTCACACTCGTAGTATCGATTGTTCCTTCATTGATCACCCGAGCATAACCCCATCTCGCACTCATTATCTCATAGATACCAATTACAACACAACCACCCATGGTTTCAGTGACCCCTACCCCATTCTAGAATCTTTTCCTCTCCATCCCATAGTCTCTACCCCCAATCACTACTAGAGTCACTTTGACTGCCCCACCTATATATACATATTATCAACAACCCCTATCTCATCCGACATTCATTTTGGGTATATTCCCTCCATATTGGTCCCCCATTCTCAACCTTCCTATTCGGCATCACCATACACTAGAATTCCACCCACATCACATGTTTAGCACCAGCCCTCTTACACCACAAGAGGTGCCCTTCTATCACAACCTACCAATGACCTCATCAAATTAATGATGGAAAGGATGTAGACACTAGAAGCATCGGTTTCCGGCTCACACAATTCTCTCACCTACAATGAAATATGTAATGATCCCATTCATCCATCCATTCCTATTTTCCATACCCTGTACATTGGGAAATGCCAAAATTCAACCACTTCAATAGTAAAGAATACCCATAGCAACATTTGTAGTCCTTCAAACATGGTGTTACCTGATTTCTCATGATGATGCTTTACTCCTACGGACCTTTCCAATGTCCATTACAGAACGTACATTAGAATGGTACAATGGGCTACCTAGACATTCCATCTACTCATTTAATCAAGTAGCCCAAGCCTTCTTAGACCACTTCTCAATCAACATTTTCAAGAAAGTCACCATGAGTAATCTCTATTCCACTTGATAATGTATGACAATGAGTTTATCATGGAATTTGTCACTCGTTGTATTAGACAGCCTAATTAACCAGCTCACATTTCAATTACCTCAAACTGAGCTCATAGATCTGTTTACTTGGGCTTGCGCTAGACACATTTCACAAACCCTCTGAGTGTAGACCTTACGCACCTTTGATGAGGCATTCACCTTGGCACGGAAATTAGAGATTTGTGTTATCGAAGAGAATAAAATTTAACTATGTAACAAAAACACCACATTCAAATCAAATGATGCTTCTTCATCTTTGAAACCCCAGAACAACTATTCAAAATCCAAAGGATCTGCTAACGTCATGGTTCTCAATACTATACCCTCTTACCCATCAAACTAAGCCAAACCTTCTTCTAATCTCTCTCTTGTCTAGACTTCCTAGTTCGGATGAGAATAGTGAAAGTACACCCCAATATGGTAACCATATTCTTCTGTTTTTGAAAACTTATTAAGACTGTGCCATTACCCTTCCACTTATAAAACCACACACTTGTTTTGACCACTGATTGTCCCACGCTGCGTGGTAAAAATAACATGAATTTTGCAACTATCATCATGTCAAATGTCATAGTGATGGTAATTGTATCACCTTCAATAATATTGTCCAAGAAATGTTAGACAACGAATATCTAGTCTTGGATAACCCAAATGCACCAACCAACCAAAACCTACATATCTTCAAAAAACCATTCCCTAATCATGCCCCATCTTCCAACCAAACTGGTGACGCTTCAACCAATGATAACAATGTCCATGAGGTCCACGCTATTTTTGATGACATATCATTTTCCCTAAATTTCTCCCTATCTCTTCCATAGAGAATCTACTAGCCCGAACTCCCTACCTGCGCACATGAAGCTATTTCATCTACTCCTCCACCCACAGAGGAACCCCCTTCATTTTCTCCTTCACCCGTGAAAGAGCCCATAATTAGCACTCTGCCTCTTGCCTCTCAAATTACCGAGTAGTCATCAGTAGCACCTCTCCTACCCATAGGGGACACATGTCCACTCCCTACACCATTGCAAGGAGAGTCTACCTCATCTTTCCCATCATCTCCTTTACCCATAGAGGATCATGTAGAAACACCATTGCCTTTAGGTGACCATTCTCCATTGGCCTTCCAAGATCCCCTGGTTCTCAAACATATTTTATGGGGATTGCTACTCAATCCAAATCAGCCCCGCTTGCACCAATACCATTTTCATGATTGGCCGATCACCTGGATAATGTTGATAGATCCTTGCTTTTGGGACGTCTTCTACTTCCTTGCTTCAACCCAAATACGGTTGTCACTCACCAACACCTCCACAATCTATCCAAAAGTGTTTCAAGTGACCAAACCAAACACAACCATGACTATTGGAACACCTTCTATGTCATTTCCCATAACCCAACACACATCTATACCCAAACACCTACCCACACCTATATCATCTCGCCTTACCTAAAATCAACACTACCTTAGGGGTCATCCCCACATCGAACCTTACTCATCCACCCATCAAATTAGATTTAGCCACATCTTCCCAAACTCGACACTAAACTCATTCCTATGCCTAAAAGGAAGATCTAACCTTCTAGGCCTCATACACCAACCTCACCTACCACACCATTGTCACCTTCACCCCTTCCATCCATCCTAGGACCTCACCCCTCGACCCTGGCCAAGAAACCTTCTTCCATCGGTAAACCAAGAATGCAGCAGCCCACCTCCTCATCACGATCCTCTAATATACCCAAGCGATCCACACAACCCCGCCATCACCTATGACCTTCTTACCACCCATACCACCACTACCTTCCATAAATTCTTCACTACCCATGACACTCTCCTCTCTTCCACTTACACCTTCCACATGATCTCTTCCAATGACCACTACTACACCATGATTATCCCCATGGGTAATTCACCCCTTCCACCATCTACTTTTCCTTCTACATCCCGTACCCCCATGTCACCTTTACCTAAGAAGGTGCAACCCAAAGCTAAGAATCCGCTACCCTCTAATAAGGTAGTCAAACCAACCAAACCTTCCATCGTCATCTCTTCTACCACACCTTTACCTAAATAGATGCTCGTAATACCTAAGACAACTCCACATACCAAACTAGTGGACCAACCCATTCCCTCTCCTATAAAACCTCTTCCTTCACAATCAGGTCACACCTGTACCCAAACCCACACTCACCTCCCATTGCGATCTATTAGTGGGGTCCTACACCAAGATTTTAACCAATCTCCTCGAAACCTCTGTCATCACATTACCACCTCTTAGACCTTACGACCTGCTCAAACCCAAACCAAAAGGGTTTGATGAAACTAAAATTTGTGCCTACCATCATGTGCTAGGACACGATGTAGAGAACTGTAAGGATTTAAAAATCGTTCTTGTCTAATTATGTCCTCCCGAAGAAAATTTTGAAAAAGATGATCTTCTTGATGAGGACCCCATTCTACCTTCACCAATCTCCCCAAATCTTCTTCCATTACCTACTCAGTGACCAATATCTCCACCCCCACAACCCTTTTATCCACCCCTCGAAATTTGAAATCAACATGATCCACATTGCCACCCATGCCCAGAAAGACAAAGGAAAGGAAAAGGCAACTAGCCCATCAACCAACCTTGTACCCAACATACCATCTACACCCACACCCAAAGTCACCATTCAAGGTCCCGTGTATCCTATTTCTAATGGGGTCACACATTGCACAATGCTAAAACAATTACACCAATCCTCCCTCAAAATGTCTTTATATGACCTCATCCAAACCTCTGAGTCACATCGTCAAGCCCTCATGGAGGTCCTTCAATCTATTGAGGTTTTACCAAATGACCCCATGCCCATAGCCTCCATCATTACCCCTCATCATGTAGCCTCTCTCACTAATTTGTCACCTTCTTCTACACCTCCACCTACTTGCCAAGTAGCCGCCCTCAGCTTTTCGGACAAAGAGATCGCTCCCTTCTAGTCTGATGATCCCGATCCCGCTCTTTTCATCTCTATCTATATCGATAATATACGCATATGATGTGTTATGATTGATGGTGGTACTAGTATTAACATCATCTCCTCCCATGTGTACAACCAAATGCACATACTTGTCAATTGCATGCATGGTAACCCAATTATGTTGCACTCCTTCAATGACGCCATGACCTCTACACTAGGTACCACTTTTCTCCATGTCCGCATAGGTCCCCGCACTATCCGAAAACTATTTTATGTCCTAGAAGGGGAATTCCAGTATAATTTTTTGCTTGGCTAACCTTGGATCCGCACCATGAGTTGTGTCCCTTAAACTTTACACTGTTGCCTCAAATTTTAACACGAAGGACATAACTACACCATCTCGGCTAACCCATCACCTTTTAAGACCTGTAACATGCTATACTTGGCCTAATGATGTACTTGTCCTAGTCAAGGCATCTCATTACTACCCCCACTTCACCTTCACCCACAAGCCTATCGATTAATCCTACCATCACCTCTCCCACATCTAACCCTACTATTCCTATCGCCACCGTAGCCTCTATATGAGTCACCCGCTTCCCAATCATCTAGTGAGTCATCTATCCTTGCTACCAATATATAGACTAATAATCCCTTAGAATATGTTTTTCAACAACTCACTTTGGGGAGTAACACCTATACAATATCAAAACGTTCCTTACTCCGCAAGAGTATGGGAACCGCATCAACACCCTAGTTATGACTAGCACGTAGATGAGGTTTTTACTTATGGTCCTCCCCACCTTCGTACTAATATAATGTATGGGGGACTTGATATTTTCACTTATAAACCTAAACATCCATCCTAAACATGACTATTTTCATCAGACTTACACTCCCTTACTAACCTGTCAAGCTTCACTCACACTTTCCTTCACCATTGTGTATGGAAAGGCTTTGGCTTTGTTTTTATAAACAGTCTTCCATACTATCATTTCCTATACCACCCATAAACACAATGACCATAGTGGCATTGGATTTTCCACACCACCTCCCAAGAAGCCTTGTTTTGACCTCATTGAAGAATAAAACCATCTCCACCCCATGCACCAACGTCACCATCTTCACCCACGGAGTCCATAGATCTTGAATCTATTCCTCCTAACTTATTTTTTTCATAAAAACAATTTCTCTGGGACCTTTGACCTATCAACATGATGGTGAGGCTCCCTCTTCTCTCCCATTCCTATATCCTAAAATGATTGATGACAATACACTTTCTATTAATGTCGTTCAATGTCAGGACGATGAGTCCATCCTCACCTACCTAGGTGGGATATATTCTTATATTCATTGGTTTTTACCTTCTAAGACACAAACCATGTTAAAATTAAGTACCATTGAAATCAACATTAACACTCAGGATGACCCGTATATTCTAAAGATAGGCCAATATTTAGATGCTATTGAGTAGGAAGCTTTCACCTCTTTCCTTCGGGACCATAGCAATGCTTTTTCCTAGTCCTATGCTGATATGCCCAACATTGACCCAAAAATCATGGTCCACAATATCGTAACCATTCTTGATGCCAAACCCATCAAACAAAAGCTGTGGAAAATGCATCCTCGCATTGCTCTTCTGGTCAAAGAAGAGCTTCAATGCCTTCTCTCAGTTTCCTTCATCCTACCCATTGATTATCCCCAATGGATTTCTAACATCATTCCTATCACAAAGGAAATAGGGGGACTCTGTATTTACACAGACTTTTGTGATCTCAACCTAGCTTGTCCTAAAGATGATTTTCCCATACCAGGCATTGACCAACTAGTTGATCTCACCCCACGGCCATGAAATGCTATCACTCATGGATGGTTTCTCAGGTTATAATCAAATATTACTTCCTCCATAATATCAATAAAATATTTCCTTCATCACCCCTTGGGGGACCTTCTACTATCGAGTCATGATTTTTGGCTTTAAAAATGCCAATGGTGCTACTTGTCGCTGAGCCATGACTTACATCTTCCATGACATCATGCATGGCATATTAGAAGGCTACATAGATGATATTCTTTCCAAATACAAACATCGAGCTGAGCACCTAACCATCCCGAAGGTCATCTTTGACCACCTCATCAAGTATTGTGTCCATCTTCAACCAAAGAAGTGTGTCTTTGCGATACTTTCAGGAAAACTCCTTAGTTTCATTATTTCTTTACGTGGTATAGAAGTTGATCCTACTCAATGAAAGGCTATTCTAGAAATGCCTATACCTACTAATCTCCATTAACTTCGATGCCTATAAGGAAAGTTGCAATCCATTCGTCATTTTATCTCGCAGCTTTCCGACCATTGTCAACCATTCCATCATCTTCTCAAGAAGGACATTTCATTCAAATGGGATGATGAATGCCATAAATCCTTTGAATCCTTAAAACAATACCTTCTTCAACCACCAGTGCTCATTCCTCCTAAGGATGACCAACCCTTTTACCTATATATTTCTACCACAAACCATTATTTAGGTTTCATGCTCACTCATAAGAATGAGAAACACAAAGAGGAAGCAGGTTTATTAAATTAGTCGTACCCTTATGGACTATGAAACTAGATATATCCACACTAAAAACCCCGGTTAGCCTTAGTTTTTGTCGCCACCCAACTCTGCCATTACCTACTCAACCACAAAACCTTCATTATTACTAATACTAGACCCCTTTCACTATATGCACACCAAACCATATCAACATCAAGATGATGTACATTGGCTTATGCTTCTTGCCAACCTCAACCTCAAATTTATTCATCAAAATTCCATCAAGGGCCAATTTATTGCTGAACAAATAACAAACGCACCCCTTTCTAGGAATCAACCCTTTAACTTTGATTTTCTAGATGAATCCATAGCTACCCTCTCCCTAAATGAACCCTCTTACTAAATGACACTCTTCTTCGATGGCTCCAAGTGTCAGCATGGGGGTGGGGCTAGTGTTATCCTCATTCCTCTTGATGGTGAACCTATTCCTTTGTCTTTCAAGCTCAATTTTGATTATATACACAATATTACTGAATACGAAGCACTCGTATTGGGTCTCCAAGCTACTTATTCCTTAGATGTTAAGTTAATCAATATCTTTGGTCATTCCCAAAGCAAGTCGTAAACCAAGTCAATGGTATATACCAATGTCATAATGAGATACTTTAAAAGTATAAGCATCACGTAGACATAATTTTGACCACCTTTGACCGTTACGAACTTCAAACCACCCCACGTTCTACCAATAAGTTTCATGGATACCATGGCCTACTTGGATTCTCGATACCTACTTCACCTACCGAATGTAAAATCTTATCACAATACAAAAGGCTGCAATCACCCTCTTATTTACCTCATGAGGTCTACTTCCTCAAAACCGTTGTACTTGACCCTCGTGACCTTTGGTATAAGAAATTTGCATAATATCTTTCCCTTAGATTCTACCTGCTGATATCACTCGTAATGGACAACGTGCCTTTCTTAAAGTGTCTCTCATTTTGTCATCATGGGAGGTCTCCTTTATAAGTGTGTCTTCGATGGTATTAGTTTACGTTGTCTTCCAAGTTCTGAAATTCCCTACACCATCAAGGAAGTTCACGATAGAATTTTGGAGGCCACTTTAGTGGTTTCACTATCATAAAACACATTCTTCACCTTGGCTATTATTGACAACCCTAAACTACAACTATTTTGATTATGTCAAACATTGTGTAAAATTCCGAGATACATGCTAATTTTCATCACACACCTATTCATGCCTTACAGGTTGCATGAGACCTTTGGCCCTTTTCTCAATGGGGATTGGATTTGTTAGCGAGATCAATACCCATTCTTCACAACGCCATTAATGGATCATAACGCTAATGAATATTACACTAATGGGTAACATCCATCCCCTTGATTTCTAAAAAAGTTGATAAAATATGTGAATTCATCAACCATCACACCATTTGTCGCTTTGGCAATCCTCACTTCCTATTCATAGATAACATAATGAAATTAAAAAAAAACCCTACAAAATCTTTGTGATGCTTTTGGAATTCAACTCAACTTCTCATCACCTTATTACCCACAAGAAAATGGCCAAGTAGAATCAACCAATAAAACCTTAAATAAAATTCTTATGAAAGTAGTTAACGATATTGGGAAGGATTGGCATACACTATTTCCTTTTTCCTTGTGGGCTTACCACACTAGTATTCACACTTCGAATGCATCCACACCTTTCTCTCTGGTCTATGGTACCGAGGTAGTGTTGCCTCTAGAAGTCTAGATTCCATCTCTCTGCATCTCACTACAAGACATGCTCAACAACGATGAATTTTGCCAAGATCGTTTGGCGAAACTCAAGTTATTAGACAAACTATATCTCAATGATCTTTACCATCTCCAAATCTACTAAAAATGTATCAAACATGCCTATGAAAAATGTTTCCATGAATGAAAATTTCAGGTTGGTGACCTCATCTTGAAATAAAATCAACATGTAACCAAAGAAGAAAAATGTAAAGGGGGAAAATTTTCTCCGAATTGACTTGGACCATATATCATGACTCATGCCTATAGATCAGGTTCTTATCATTTATCTTAAATTGCAAGTAGAACCAAACTTTATCCCCTCAATTCCTTACATCTTTGACCATTCTATTGTTGACGTCAAGTCCTATATCACTTTCTCCCCATTTCATGCTCATCCTTGAGCGTCGTTTGCACCTCTTATTTCCCATTTTCCCTAACGACTAAAAAGAATCATGTGATTACTCCGTCACTATACGTACTCCAAAATTATGAGGTATCGTACTACCAAACAACATAACAAGTGCCCTAATGATGATTCAGGTCTCCTCGCAAGGTGTTCGGGATCCGAAAAAGCTCTTTAAAAATGTGTTAACATTCTCGCATGCCCCGCTTAGCCCCTCGCGCCCTTTTTTTTCCCTTTTCCTCTCTTTTCTTGGCCTTTTTCTCTTCAAAGGACGAAACCGCCACCCGCTCTAGGTGGTGGTCTCGTGACCGCCGACCCCAACAGGTGGTGGTCCCATAACCGCCACCTGTTCGGTGGCGATCCTAAACGTGTTTTCCGTAAAGTTTTTTAACGCAACTCACGTAAAAATCAACGATTCACCAGCTTTTTTTCACCGCCTTGGGCTTGCATTTATGTTTTTGGTCCCTGGAATAGTGTTTGGCCATTGTTTATAGTTTTAGAGTTCAGTTTGGTTTTGATCTTTGGGTGAATGAAATGCTATAAATACATGGCTTGTGCTCAAGCAAATGGCCCCTCAAATTTGCCTCTGAATTTATCTTTGCAATAGATTTAGTTTTCACTTTGCCTAGAACTCTTAGTTTCTTTCATTGCATGCTTAGTTAGCATTGTTTTGCTGTTGGTAAGCCACATATCCATCTTGTGCAAGCACTGTCTGTTATTTTATCCAATCCATTGAAGTAGAATAGCTTAGGAAGCCATTAAAGTTGCAGGTTTTGTTCTTCAAACAAGATAGTTTCAGGTTCTGGATGCTTTATGTTGCATGACTCGCAATAGATCCCACTAGGAATTGCATAAGCCAAGCTCTGTACTCTTGCGCTATCCCTCTCCTACTCGCATTGTATTCATCTCGTAGTATCGAGCTGCCTTTGTCCCAATATCTAATTCTATTGATTACACACTTTTCTCGATCCACGTGAACACAAAGGAATGAGGAGATCACACTAAGGGGACAAGATCACACACACCATTGGATTCGCCACTATTCTGCAGAATCCAGGTTCTAGCTTTCAAAGTTCTAAATTAGAAACATATCAAATAGAGTAGCTAATCACTTCATTTCACCAATGGTTTTATTTTCAATATTTCTAGGAAGTCATGGGGATTGATAGTTTCGAGAAACTATGATTCACTCCTCACTTCGAGGTAGGATCGAGAGTCTTGAAAATAGATTAGATGAGATATTTCATTGTTTAGAATAGATCTACAAATCGCATGCATAAATAGCTACACTCGGTTATCTTTTTTGTTTTACGTTGTTATTTTAGTTGTCAATTCTAGATATTTTAAATAGTTGCTTTCTTAAATTCATAAAGTTTATCAGAAAATACAAAAATAGAAGTTATATATGTTCTAGATATATTTCACGTAGTTAAATTCACTTTGTTGCAGTTAGATTTACATTATTGCTTTTGTATGACAATCACGGGACCTAGGGAACCCAGAGAATACGTATTTGAGCCAATCATGCCTCAACCCAATCTCGTCACAACAATAGTTGACATAGACCAATCTTAGAATCCAAGTCTTCCAAACAACAATAGATTTACAACGACGATCAGCTCTCAAATTGAGGGGATTAAACATAGAAAATGACCAAGAACACACATTTTGGTCAAATAAACCAAACTATAGATTACCCTAGGTTTATATCCACATGACAGGAATGGTTTGAAAGAGAGAAAAGTTTGGTTGTGACCCTTTGTCCCACAAATGAGATGCAGAAGACAATCTCACGCATAGATACTAGCCTAAGAATTCAGGCCGCAAGAATGCCCGTGAGGTACTCCGAGAAGATCGCACAACTATTAATTTTGAATATAGAGGCTGATAAAGCATATGATTATTGGATACTAGGGATCGTGGACCGAATTCATACATGACCATAAAGCAGATCGCAATAACAAAATCTACTGGCCATGCGATCCACAAATCCCACAACCCAACGAATCATAAGTTAATCGCACATAGATGCCGGCCTACGACACTAGTATTCGAGATCTACCCCACTTCCACCTACCATCATGTCGAATAGTTATCCTTACTAGATATAAGAATAACAAAGCTAGAGGGTTCTGACTAGGCCGAGAATCATCCATGAATCGATCCGTATTCACTATCCACCATATGACCTTATCTCGAGACATACACGAAACTATCCCAGTCATTTTCCATGTATTCCACAACCCATAGATCAATCATGCCGAGCTCGATATTGATTGGTGCCTTCGAGTAGTCATCCTTGCCGATCGATCTATCACACCAATTTAGGTTATAAGGGCCTTATTTTCCTTAGATTCACAAATTCCACTAGTGCGTATTGAAGACATTAGATTACCTAACTAGTTTGTGTACATCCCACACATATCCCATCCCCACCGGTTGTCTCAAGACACGACTCTGGAGGTTAGGTATGAGGAAGAGTTACTTGAGATTCCCAATCTCACTTGTCACTTTTCCGTCGCATACAAAATTGGTGAACCCGACGTGAAAAAAACAAACTGCTTCACCTTCTCTTTAAGAGTTTCATCTCATTTCATCCACTTTTTCTCCTTCCCATTATTCTTCGGGTATTCATATACCCCCCGAATATGTCGATGTGATGCATATGGCAGACCTCTCTCTGGGGTCTTGAGGCATACTACGCCCAACATAATAGGCAATCATCACCCTCACTCTCAGTATGGGGTGACAACTACTCAACTAATCAGTTGTCAACACAAACTCCAAGGATTAGATATAACTCATCTTTTCAAACTGAGGAGTTAGATCAGCTCCCTCAAAAACAACAAACAGAGCCTTCAGGCTCGAATAATATGACATTCACCGGAGAATCTGGTTCATCTCCTCAGATACTACTTAGACCAAAAATTAGTAGACAATCAGATCCATACCTAGTTTTAGATGATGAACAGTCAATACGTTATCCTAGGAGTGAACAACACTCTCGGAGTATGTACCCACCTATAGGGAGTTTACGAATACAACCCGATGCCTCTTTTCAAGAAAATACCTCCATGCCATTACATATAGGAAATGCCCTCGGGGAAACTTGGCAAGACAACGATCAGTTCATAATGGGATATCACATGCCTATACAACACCAAGGTATACAACAAACGCCGCTAAGGCAAAGCACCGTGACTTCACCAAATGAAGTCATTTCAACGTTAGTAGAAAAAGTGAGAGGGTTAGAACTTGCTCAAGCAAGTCAAAATTCTCAATTCATGCAAGCAGGAAGTTCCAATCCCCCACACCATCCTAGCCAAGTAGACCTCCTCACAGGAATAGGCACATTAGGCATGCCTCCTCAGTATCCACAACAAACGCCAACTAGGCCCATCATCTCTAACACCGTTCCTCCCGGTCTAGTACAAAACAATCCATTCCTAGACAATACCCCGTCATACTTAAACATGTACTCCAAATCACCACAAGGGGATATGTTCTCCTCTCCCGGCATGCTTGCTCAAACACAGGTGTTTCCTTATGCCCCTACCAACGCATACGCTACGCCATATCAACAACCCATTCCACCACCACTCCCTCAGCAAGCACCATCAATGGTCGAAACCTATGCGATAGGGACTTATTCAGAATATTTGAAAGAGCCCTTAGACTTCACCATACGAAGCGCCATGCTTCCAAGACCCCTTCCCGATTTACCCAAGTACAAAGGTGAGGGAGATCCCAAATGCACATATCAAGGCTTACGCTATAGCCATACGAGAACTACTCCTCGGGATGGGGTTGTTGCTAAAATATTCCCCAAAACTTTGGAAGGCATCGCTCTCGATCGGTATTATAGAATACCCGAGGCTTCAATTCATTCATTTAAAAAATCGCTTTTCAGAGTTCATCAAAGCATTCGACATGAACAAACTGTTAAGAAAAGGAATCAGGGAATTCTTCCACATTAAACAAGAACACAATGAATCTGTCGCCCATTTCATCCAGAGGTGGTGTACAGTTCTTTATTCTTCGGCAAGTGCTCCAAATATGGATCATATGGAACTATGTGATTTATTCCTTCATTCTCTCAGCAGAGAGGTGAAGGAAGAAGTCCAGAAGTTCCCACTAAGAACTTACGATGAAGTACTTGAGAGCGCTCTCCGAATAGATCAAGCGGCAATAGATAGTGGTCGTAAGACATATGGAACAAACGGGAGGTTAATCACCTCCAGCCAGAACACTACAACTTATCCTACTACCACAAATGTCAATCAAGGACCTAAAATCCTTAACAAAAATCGTGGGGTGACAACAGATGGAGTAACCGATCAGCCTAAAAAGGTAAATACTGCATACTTCACTACCAATGAACAATCAACGAAACAATAACTTTACCCCAACTATCAATACAGTGGATTTTAATCATCCTCAACAACAACAACAATAACGGCGAAATCCCACACAGGGTCTAAGCCAAAACTCAATTGGTTATCAAAACTAGAATCAAAACTAGAAACAAAAATGCAAAACTTTAATCCTAATAGGCAACAGTTTGATCAGAGTTTTAGGCCACAATATACACCAAACCAACAAACCAGGAATTACAATCCCAATTCATATTGTGGTTTCCACAAAATTCAAGGTCATGACACTAGAACGTGCCATGACTACAATAAATTCATGCAACGTTTTCCAGAAGAACAAAGACAGTTCTTCACAGATTTGTTTTTGGCAGATCCCGTGTCACCACCACCAAGCACGCTCGCAGGGGCAGTTTCCCCTCAGAATGCTCCCCTCAAGATCTTTAACGATCCACTCCCAAATCACGATAACAATAGGCTAAATCTAAATGGGACAAACAAAAGTGTAATGACGGGAAACAATGATCATGAAGCCTCGACTTCACTAAATCCATCACTTGCACACCACAATTAGAAGTCATCCGAGACCCAAGATAGTCGGGCTTAGTAGAACTAGATGTCGAACTACCCATCTATGCCATAACAAGAACACGAGAGTATTTCTCTCAGCCAAGCCCAAGTCACCTGCCAAAACAGATAAGAGCCAACAAATAGTAGAAAAACCCATAGGTGCCTATGATTTAATTAACGACCTAACAAAAACCTTCTCACACATTTCATTTTTGGACTTACTGAAGAATTCTCCTGCCCATAGGGCTGCTCTTCTAGAGGCATTAGGTTTAGGTCATCTAATTAACATCACTCCACCTCCCAAAACACAAGTGAACCATGTAGACTTTGATATCCACCCTCCGGGGCAGCCGGATAAGGATGTCGAATTCATATTCGAAATAAATAAAATGCCTACAGATGCTGAGATTGCACGCCGAGGTGATCCAGCCTTACACTTACAAGTATGGGTTTATAATAACTATGTAAAATGAGCAATGGTTGACGATGGGGCAGCAGTTAACATAGTCCCCTTCTCTTTCCTTCAAAAACTAGGATATGGGGAAACAAATTGTTCCACCACTCGAAATACATTGAGAGGCTATGATAGCCTTAAGGCCACTTCAATTGGAACTATAATACTACCGGTCACCTTAGGACCCAAAACAATCCTGACTGAGTTTTATATTATAGATCGGGAAACTAATTATAATATGATCCTCGGCCGACCATGGATACACCGTATGAAGGCAATCCCTTCTACGTTATTCCAAGAAGTAAGGTTCTTGCATCTAGGAAAGGTGTTTATAGCCAAAGGTGATCCAAAGCCATTCGATATACACCTAGCTGACTTAAAGAAAAGACCAGTGTGCACTCAGAATTTGAACTTCCAACAAACCAACTTAATAAACCCACTGATGCAAAACCAGAGGAGAAGTTGGTACCTACAATGGATCTTGAGACTATGAATCTAGTCAAGACAATCCCAGCCTCAAAAGATGAGGCTAACATTGTAGAAACGGTATCATTAGGAACTACTACAAAAATCATTGAATTACTGGAACAGGATCTACCAATGCTCTTACCATTTGATTCTGTAGGCATGGGATATTCCCTAGGTGTTGGTTCTCTTCCAGCAGAGGATCTCTGTATGGTGGAAGTAGAATGCACAAACACAAAAAATATCCTAGCGTCCATATTCCTAGCTAAATATTGGACACTCCATTTTGATGGAGCTAGATGTCGTTATGGAGTGGGGGTAGGCGTAATCTTTACTTCCCCTGAAGGAAAGGTCCTACCATTCACCTTCAAACTCAATTTCGAATGTACAAACAACGGCTCTGAGTACGAAGCCCTCCTCCTTGGCCTCATTTTAGCCAAGAGGATCGGTGTTAATAATATCGTGGTGTTAGGAGACTCACAATTGGGTAGAAACCAAGTCTCCTCGAGATATATGAAACCAAAGCCGAGCACTTACAACTTTACAAAACAATCAGTATTAGATTTAAGCAAGGATTTTGACTTCATATCAATTGAAGCAATTTCACGAGAACACAATCTTCTCGCCGATTCTATAAAGCAACCTCGACATCACGCTTTACTCCAAACAAAAAGTTTGAGGATACCCGCTTCATGGTATCCCTTCGTGAATGAACCATTGATAAAAGCAACGACAAATTCTCTTTTTAAATGGAAATGAAAACAAATCTACTATCCTAGACCACATTGATAGTGATATGACCACTCAATTATTTAAATGCCTATGCGGCATTACATCTCTCCTATCAAATGATAGATTTCTCCTTAATCCCACATTCAACTTCCTACTTCGGAAATCCCATGATCAACCTAGCGTATACACGGTAGAAAGTGGGGACGATTTGGATTTACCTCCACCCCACTTGAGTTCAAGAGGGTAATGCCTCTTTAATCGAAGAAATAATTGATGTTAACATCGGAATGGAGGATGAACCAAAAATCTTGAAACTAGGATCCTCATTAACCTCTAAGAAGTAGAAATACACTCGTATCCTCAAGGAAGATCAAAAATATTTTGCATTTAATTATAAGGAAATGACAGCGTTGCATCACACATCATGCGTACATAACCTTGTCACTAAATCAGATGCAAAACCAATTAAACAAAAATCAAGACCCATGAAACCTAAGGTGGCTCTCATGGTGAAAGAGGAAATAATAAAACTCCTCCAAGTAGGATTCATCAAACCACTCGATTACTCCCAATGGGTATCTAATATCATTCCCGCTTCTCAAAAATAATGGGAAGATACGCATCTCGCATAGATTTCGAGACATTAACAAAGCGTGTCCTAAGGATGACTTCCCATTACCATCCATAGATGTCATTGTTGATGCAACAACTGGATTTGAACTCTTATCTCTCATGGATGGATTCTCGGATACAATCAAATTAAAATATCTAACAAGATCAAGCTAAAACCACATTTATAACTCCTTTGGGAACCTATTACTGCTGTTATGCCATTTGGTCTCAAGAACACCGGTGCTACGCATCCAGGAGCTATGACATATATATTCCATGATCTAATTCATGAAATCATGGAATCTTACGTAGATGACTTGTTGGCTAATGCCAAGAAGCGCCAGACCACCCTGAGGTGCTCCGCCATTCTTTCACGTCTAATAAAATACTGAGTCACGCTAAATCCATAGAAATGCATCTTTGGTGTAACAGAGGAAAACTCTTAGGTTACATCATATCATCACGAGGATAGATGTTGATCCAACCAAAATTTGGGCTGTCCTCGAAATGGTGCCACCTTCGAATGAATCGAATCGGTCATTTCTTGGAAAAATTGGTGCAATCCGGAGATTCATCCTAGACTTAAGCTTTGCCATCCATCCAATCAACAATTTGCTCAAGAAAGATTATAGTATTATTGACTAGAAGAATGTAATGAAGCCTTTGATGCAGCTTAAGCATTTCGTGTTATCACCACCTACACTAATGCCACCTAAGCTAGATCGCTCCATTAATTTTATATTCACGAGCTATAGATGTCTCTAGCCTATATATTGGCCCAAGAAGATGATGACAAGAGAGAGCGCACGATTTATTTCATTAGTCAAACATTACTTGACTATGAAACACGTTATACACAGGAAGAATGAGAATGCCTTGCCATAGTCTTTGTTACTAAACACTTAAGACACTTTATGCTGAATCAAGAAACAAGGGTCATGATAAAAATGGACTATTTACTTAACTTTCCTCACACAAGGGTCCTTGTCTAAGAAGGTGGACGTTTTATAAACTTGATGGGGATTCAATTAACATTTGTAAATAAAAATCTGTTAAGGGACAAATCATCGTGGATTGGTTAGTTGATAACCCATTGATGGAGCTGATCTAGTAAATCTAGACTTTCCCGATGAGTGCGTATACTACATCAAACTAGACCTCCTATCTTCGAGTGTCCCCGGTATACCGACATTATTAAATATATCATGGACCATACGTATCCGTAAGGGGCTACATCACAACAAAGAAGGTGGTTACGCATTATTGCAGCCAAATATATCATTATAGAGCAAGTGTTTCATCGAAGAGCATTCGATGGAATGCTTCGAGATGTGTCGACATACGAAGAATCCAAGAAGATTCTCCACGAATCTCACAAAGGAATGTGTGGAGGCCACTTTGGTGGCCATGCCACCGCTCATAAAATACATCGAATGGGCTATTTCTCGCCCACTCTAGAACACGACACAAAGAGAGTTTGTACGTAGGTGTCATAAGTGTCAAGAATTCTCCCACGAGATTCATATGCCAGCACAAGCTCTACAACCAATTGCTACTCCATGGCCCTTTTCTACATGGGGTCTTGATTTGATAGGGAAATTATCTCCTCCTCCACAGATGGCACCAATTTTATAATCATGGCCACCGAATATTTCACCAAGTGGGTAGAGGCTATGCCTCTTACTACTGTACCAGGTTCTGTAATCGCCAAGTTCATTTTGAACCAAATCATTTACAGATACGGTATCCCACAAGTCATTATCTCAGATAATGGAACTTCTTTTAAAAATGACGAAGTACGCAACTATGGAATAAATTTAAAATAAGCCATCATACGGCTTCCTCAGTATTACCCTCAAGCCAATGGACAGTGAAGTGACAAACAAAACACCAAAATCCATTCTCCTTAAAACTCGTGAAAGAAAACAAACGAGATTGGCATTTGAATTATATCCGACCTTATGAGCCCACCAAACCTCAATAAGAACACCAACGGAGTAACTCCTTTCTCACTAGTATTCGGGGGAAGAGGCGCTTCTCCCACTTGAGGTCGAAATACCTAGCCTCCGCATTTCATTACAAGGGATTCTGATGAAGACACTTATAGAGAAGCACGTCTTTCCCAACTAGAAAGCCTAGATGAAACTAGGTTAGATGTCAACAACGACATAGATTCTATGCTAACCGGATGTGCCGGCAATATAACAAGAAGGTATATGAATGAGACATATATGAAGGTGATCTAGTTCTAAGATTAGATAGCCGGATCGACAAGAAGACCGGCGAAGGAAGGAAGTTCCGGCCTAAATGGTTGGGCCCATACCAAGTCAAAAAGGACTATGGAAATGGTGCATATCTCTTATGCACGCTAGAAGGTGAGGAATTTGGTGAAACAGTCAATTCCCTACACCTTAAACGATTCCACGCGTAAGCAACCGACATAATACTTATTTACATTGCATCTTCATATAGATTAAGATCATTTTGTCCGCTTGTTTCGTACACAAATTGTGATCAAAGAATTTTATTCTCAAAGAAATTCATTACAAACTCATGATGTTGTTGGCATAAACTTTCTAATCATACCTCTCCATTTTCATGACATCATCAAATTATCTCAGAATCATGTCATCAAATAAAGCTAGATATGACAAAGTCTTAAATGGTAACCATACCAAGATCTCGCGACTTGTTCTCACTTTTGGTTTCTTCTTAGGATAGGTGTCTTGCCTATGGTCTATTCTAGAAGCTTCATGGTGTCACATCTATCCCATATATATATATATATATATATATATATATATATATATATATATCTTTGGAAATAAGCACATACCGACATTTTACTCAAGAAAACGAGTCAAACATCGATCAAACAGAAAATTTTAATTTTACACATTTCTTTACCCCACCAACCTTCTGGTGATGAGCTTCATGTCTCTTACTAGTGACGTAGGGTTGGGAAAGGATGGAAATGCCCTTACTCGCCATACCTTGCCCATGGTGATAAACCCACGCTTCTTACTAGTAGCATGGGGGAAAAGTATAGGGGTCCTCTTGACAAACAAACGTTAAAGGTCATAAGCAAACAATTCAAATCTTGAAGTCTTAAATAAAAAAAATAATAAATGATTCAGATGTTAAAATTCCAAGAGAGTTAAAATCCTAAAAACCCATATTTTGTCTACTATGTGGCCATCTACGGATCTAAGTCTAGATAAACCGCAAAGTAAGTAGCATTCTAAACTATGAAGTCACTCGAGTAGAGTAAGCTTGTAGCTTCCAATTTGGTTCCACCAAAGCTTTGTCTATCTTTCATCACTTTCATTTCAACACATCTCATAACTTGTGCCCTTCCCAACTCTCGGTGATGAGCCCTCGCATCTTACTAGTTGCGTGGAGTTGGGAGTAGGGGTAGGTGTATCCATTCATCATACCGGTTTATATACATCACTTTGCCAAAACAAACATGAGGTATCCAAAATTGCTTGCAGAAGCTAAAATTCAAAATCATATTATATCTACATTATCATGTATCAGCATCATGAAATACAGAAAGAAAGTAAACACTTGCATCATTTGTTCTCCATTGCATACATTCTAAAAAGCATATAAACATACATCGTAGTATACATGAGGAAACTGAAAAGGAAACAAAGCCATCAATGCCAAAAGTTTGATCCAAAAAAGAATATATATATATATATGATCAACGTTTATGTACAATGCCATCATGCACTAAGCATGGTCAAAATGCTCAAAGAGCCCGGAATATACAAAAGAATGTATCGTACAAAAATCTACAAGAGCCAAGTGGCTTCTCAATCTCTACGAGACCCCTCTGAAGGCACACGCCCATGCCTAGGACTCGCTACACCGATGCTCGAGTGCACGAAGGCTCAGATCCCGAGAGGCAGCCATAGTCTCACCACGAGAATGATTCCTCATCAAGCTCTCACTGTCCTATACCCCGCTAACTCGTGCGAGAGAATCGATACGATCCTCGCCACACGCCGATCGGGCAAAGATGTCAATATGCCTACTAGCCATCAAGGCTCCCAAAGATCCACGGACAACTTTGTGTGGGTCCTCTCCATGGGGATCATCAGGGAATCAGTGCATACCCTGCAAATCAAATCTCGCCACTCATCTGCGGTCTCTGCAAACAAAGGAGAAAACAAGTTAGAAACCAAACAAGAAATTAGAAACACAAGATAGCAACTAAGGAGATTCTAACTAAAAACAAACATTAAAAAGGAGAGAGGGTAACTTACTCGGATCACCAGGCCTCCAGGATGGATCTATAGGATCAACACCTGCCACGGATGCCGCCGCTAACTGAGGGGCTGCTCCCATGGCTGGAGCAATGTACCTTCCTGCAACGGACTCATCCTCCCCACCATGGCCCTGGGAGAGTGGCTCCTTTGAAACTAGAGTATCCCTCTCTACACTCTGCTCGGCCCTCTCTGCTTGCATGATATCCTGAGTATCATGCCACTCAGGATCATTGTCCTCCTTGGTCTCCTCCTCTGTCTCTCCCCCTGTAAACTCCTCAGACTCGGAGTCTATGTCAATAGGGTCATCACTGCTATGGGCAGGACCAACGGCGATCCGACGTAAAGGTGCCCGAGGTGCACCGGGTCTCCCTCCTGCACGACATCAATCCTCCCGGCTACAATAGGAATGCCAGGAGTAACCACTATCCAACCCCGGCCTCTAGGCCCCCCTCTGGCCTCTCGACTGATCTATATACTGGCGCCACTGGGGGAATCATACCCATGTAGGGTAGGCCAAACTACTGAGGAACTCGTCCAAAGGGGTATATCTCCACTCACCCCACTCTATCAATAAGCTTCCCCGTAGTGGAGCAGAGATCAAAGTAAGAGTCTCCTCGCCCATATGCCCGCCATAGTCCGATATGGTGTGGCATCCATGCCGGTAGTAGTCGTGGAGGCAATTGGCTGATGTGGTGCTCTAAGCACCGACACATCTGTCCATCTGGATACCCTCTACAGGCCTATGAGGTCTGTCACCTCTACACCTTTGCCATAGGGGATGAAGTACTCATAGATCCAACTCATGACTAAGGTCGGTGGCTCAAGGACTGCCCCTATAAATGGACTACCCTATATAAGTCGTGGTAGGTGGTCCCAAGAATGTCTGCTCCCCAGGCATATATCCGGCCATGTCCCTCTATCTGTGCAATAATGGGGGACCAGTAGTATAACAAAGTGTCTCCTCCCTTGTCCCCGATCAATCTCGAGGCAAGGATCCCCATGATAGCCTGGCGAAGTAAGGGGATAGGCAAAGTAGGAATGGATCAAACTCTAACCCCCTTCTTCAACCCCATGGAGATGACTGCGTCTCCCATATATGTAGCCCACTATGCAATCTGGGCCTGTGAACCTGCTGTCTCTAGGGTGAGTCGTCTCCCGATGATCGGGACCCCCAGAATGCGATAGACATCCTCCAATGTAATAGTCCACTCACCACGGACCCTTGGCAATCGGAAGGTGTTCCGATCTGCATCCCAATATGAGAACAGGTCACAAATAATGTGACTGGATGGTGTAACATGGGGCACACGTGAAATACGTAGTATCCCACCCATCAAGAGTGTCCTCCTCATCCCGTGAGAGGGGAATCTAGTACCCCGAGCCAATCACACTCCCTCTCTCTACTCCACCGGATATACTCCTCTCTCCCGCATACACCCAAAAACACACAAAACAGAGCAAGTTAGCATCCGAATAATACTGAGAAAATCATGAAAACATGTAGAAATGCTAAAAATGCAAAAACTATTTCAAAGAGATGTTCCTTTTGCATTCTATGCAAAACTGCCGCCTGGGCAGGCAGCAAAGCAGGTCGTGGTTCGAAAACCCACGCGGGTTTTAAACCTAAAAATCCTTTAAAAAATGCAAACCAAGACCATTTTAACTAAAACAAGGCCTACCCAGTAGGCGCCCCCCCTAGATGAACCTTTTAACACTAACATTTTCGAAAATTACCCCCCCATGACAAAGATTTTTGCATTTCAAAATTAAAGGGGTAAAAAGGATAAATTGAAGAAAACTAACTGTGATCTCACGGGTCAATGTTCCGCATGTGGAGGCATGATCGCTATCTCGTCACAGGCATTTTGACTATACTCATGCAAGAAACCGTCACCGTGGGTTCTAGAGCTCAAAATCAATCAAATCGATTCGCGCAAATGAATAGGAAAATGGGCCCACTTTTATATATATAAGACTCCTCGATTCATTTTAAATGCCTTTTTCAAAGGTTTGGAGCGCTGATGGAGGTAATTTCTTATCCCAAAGACAAATGGTACGTTCTCATTTCCTATCATTTTAGCGTTTATTTTCCAAACTATTATGTCTATCTCGCACTTGAGTTCTCTTTTTTTTTTTTTTTTGACAGTAGCGGGAATTTTGGATGGCATCGGCTCAACACATGGATGTATCAGTATGACTTCTAACTTCCCATTTCAGACCGCCATACTTGGACCCACCATTTTACACCTCTTTATGGCTAAAACTCTTCTCCGAGGGGGCAATATGTACGCATACATACCCTAAATTGTCGTATTAGGTGTTCTGATCGTCTTGTAAACATGCCGCCCGAATGCGTTTTTCAAAATCATTTTTAACACGACTCACGTAAAAATCAATTATTCACGATCTTTTTCACCACCGCCTTGGGTTTGTATTTATGTTTTTGGTCCCCTGGAATAGTGTTTGGCCATTGTTTATAGTTTTAGAGTTCATTTTGGTTTTGATCTTTGTGTGAATGAAATGCTATAAATACATGGCTTGTGCTCAAGTAAATGGCCCTCAAAAATTTGCCTCTCGAATTTATCTTTGCAATAGATTTAGTTTTCACTTTTCCTAAAACTCTTAGTTTCTTTCATTGCATGCTTAGTTAGGATTGTTTTGTTGTTGGTAAGCCACATATCTATCTTGTCATGTGCAATCGCACTATTTATTTTATCCAATCCATTGAAGTAGAATAGCTTAGGAAGCCATTAAATTTGTAGGTTTTGTTCTTCAAACAAGATAGTTTCAGTTTTGGATGCTTTATGTTGCATGACTTGCAATAGATCCCACTAGGAATTGTATAAGCCAAGCTCTATACTCTTGCGCTATCCCTCTCCTACTCGCATTGTATTCATGCCGTAGTCCGAGCTGCCTTTGTCCCAATATCTACTTCGCTGATGATATCATTACATGCTTTTCTCGGATCCACGTGAACACAAAGGAATGAGGAGATCACACCGAGGGGACAAGATCACACACACCATTGGATTCGCCACTGTTTCTACAAAATCCAAGTGTGCTAGCTTTCAAATTTCTAAATTAGAAACATATCAAATAGAGTAGCTAATCACTTTAGTTCACAATTTTATTTTCAATATTGCCAACGAAGTCATGTGGGGATTGATAGTTTCGAGAAACTATGATTCACTCCTCACTTCCGAGGTAGGATCGAGAGTCTTGCAAATAGATTATATAAGATATTTCATTGTTTAGAATAGATCTACAAATTACACGTAAAAATAGCTACACTCGATTATTTTTTTGTTTTAAGTTGTTATTTTAGTTTTCAATTCTAGCTATTTTAAATAGCCGCTTTCTTAAATTCGTAAAGTTTATCGTAAAAATACAAAAATAGAAGTTATATATGTTCTAGATATATTTCACGTAGTTAAATTCACTTTGTTGCAGTTAGATTTACATTATTGCTTTTGTATGACAATCACGGGACCTAGGGAACCCAGAGAATACGTATTTGAGCCAATCGTGCCTCAACCCAATCTCGTCACAGCAATAGTTGACATAGACCAGAATCTTAGAATCCAAGTCTTCCAAACAACAACAGATTTACAACAGATCAGCTCTCAGTTGAGGGGATTAAACATAGAAGATGACCAAGCACACACATTTTGGTCAAATCAACCAAACTACAGATTACCCTAGGTTCATATCCACATGACTGTAGAAGGGTTTGAAAGAGAGCAAACGTTCGGTTGTGATCCTTTGGTCCCATAGCCAGATGCAGGAGACATTCTCACAGACATAGATACTAGCCTAAGAATTCAGTTGCAAAGAACACCCGTGAGGTACTCGAGAAGATCACACACACCTATTAATTTTGAATATAGAGGCTTAGAAAGCATATGATTATTGGATACTAGGGATCGGGACCGAATTCATACATGACCACAGCAGGACCGCAACAACCAAGAGTCTATGGTTGCGATCCACAAATCCCGCAACCCAACAAATCCGTAAGTCAATCAGACATAGATGCTGGCCTACGTACACTAGTATTCATATCTACCTCACTTCCACCTACCATCGTCGAACAATTATCCTTACTAGATATAGCAGCTAACAAAGCTAGAGGGTTTCGGACTAGGCCAGAGAATCATCCATGAATCGATCAGTATTCACTATCCACCATATGACCTTATCTCGGAGACATACACGAAACTATCCCATTCATTTTCCACGTATTCCACAACCCATAGATTGAATCATGCCAGAGCTCGATATTGATTGGAGCCTTCGAGCAGTCATCCTTGCCAATCAATCTATCACACCAATTCAGGTTAGAAGGGCCTTCTTTGCCTTAGATTCACAAATTCCTTTAGTGCGTATTGAAGACATTAGATTACCTAACTAGTTTTTCTACATCCCACGCATATCCCATCCCCACCGGTTGTCTCGAACGACCTCGGGAGGTCGGTGTGAGTAAGTGTTACTTGTAGATTCCCAAGCTCGCTTGTCACTTTTCCATCGTATACTCACCTTTCACCCTTTATCTTCAATATGAGTACCATGGCTCTACTCATGGCATGATTCTCATGGATCCTTTTCATCTTTTCCAAAGACGGAATCCCATGTTGGTTCATCACCTGATACTCCTCCATCATCACTACCCTCTGAATGCTCTAATTTTTCCTCCTACACCAATGACCCAAATTTTCTCTATAGTCTTGTCCATGATTTAAAAGTCCAAAAATAAACTTCCAAATGGGATTCAACTCCTTGATTCAAACCTCCAATAAAAAATATGACTCCCTCAAAAATGACATCTATCTCTCTCTGATTCTCCACTATAAATAGACTGCTCCCTCGAAGGATAGCTATACAAAGCTCGCCATACTACATATAGTCTAAGAAAAGACTATTCTTGCAAAAATAAAATAAAATATTCAAAGCTTCCACATCGATCAAATTCATGAAGACCTCAAGGAGGTAATATAATCATCCTATATAGACTTCCCACATTGACCAATATATCAAAGTCACAAATAAAAAGTAGAAAAATATAAACTTTTTTTTTCATGGACTTATCTATATTGAATCTTGGGTCTCTTGCCACATGGGTAATCCGTTTTTACCATGTTACACTCCACCAACCATTTTTACCTTATTACCTTTTTCACCCTCATTTCTTACCACCTCAAGGGACTTTCTGCAAATGCTACATTTTTTTGATTAAGTGACTTCCTTCGCCCTTTGAATAATCAATCATGCAATACCTTTAGGGTCTTACTTTCATAAACCTTTACGTGGTATAGTCCACCCTTTATGATCCTTATCAATTTGGTGGCTCCCCTACCTCCTCTTATATTTCAACTTATTCATTTCTTATTGATTTTCCTATACATGACCGGACCATCGACACCTACACTTTCTAAATTCCTCTTTCACCAACATCATTATGCCTACTTGACCTCGACTCAACCATGCCTAATTTACCTAGACTCAATCATGCTTACAACCTACTAACCTATCTCTCCACCTCATCATATTCTTCCTTAGTCTAAGGGAGAACTACATCGACCAAGTCCCTTTTCACCGGGACTATGTAGGAAACACTCTAAGGGCATAGAGTCCTTGGAGGTTATCTCGACCACTATACGTACCAAAATTTTAGGGTACTTTGCCGCGAATGATGTTACACATGCCCTAATGATGATACAGTCACCTTGCAAGGATTTTGGATCCGAGAAAAGCTTGCAAAGTATATGTTAGCATCCCAAATTCTTTTTGTCTATGTTCCTTGTGCTTTTTTATTCCTCTACCCTTCATTTCTTAGTTTTTTTCCCTTTAGTGATGCAATGTTGCCACCCTCGCAGGCGGTGGTCCTATAACCACCGCCTGTTGATGGTGGTGGTCCTATAACCGCCACCCCGCTCAGGGCAAAGTGGTCCTTCACATGTTTTCTAGTACATTCTTCTCGATCATGACTTGCATAAATTTTCAAATTTTACCAACTTTTCTCCATCGCCTTGGCTCTTCTTAATGTTTCATGTCCCCTGAATAGTGTTTCTCTATTTTTTTAATGGTAAAAGAGTTCTAATGGGAATCACCGTTGGGTGAATGTGAAATCTATAAATAGCCAACTTGTTTTCAAGCAATGGCCCTCAAAATACCTCTCAACTTATCATTTTCCATTGTTTAGTCTATCAATTTCTTGTTTAGAGCTCATTTTGTTTCATGTTTGCATCCATGCTAGTTTTTCCTTTGCTTTCAGAAGCCATTCAATCTTCTTGCTTCTACTTGTTCATAGTTGTCCATACAAATTAGTTTAGAGAAAAGTAGTGTTAGTTATAGATTGCATCCATTAGAGTTACAGGTTGTGTTCTTCACAGAAGGTGGATTTAGAATCTCTCTACTCTTGCATTATATTCCCACAATAAATCGCACTAGGAATTACATATGCCAAGCTCTTTCTCTTGTGTTGGTCCCTCTCCTACTCACATTTTATTCAGTCTATATCCAAACTGCCATTGTTTGAATACCTATTTTTGTTGATGCTAGCATATACATGCTCTTCTGGATTCACGTGAACATGAAGGAATGAGGAGATCATTCTTAGGGGACAAATTCATACACTACTAGATTCACCACTGTTCTGTAAATTCCAGGTTTTATCTGTCAAAGTTCTAGTTAAAATATATCAAATAGAGTAGTGAAACATTTCATTTCAGTTAAAATTCATTTTTGATATTGCTAGGGAAGCTATGGGGATTGATAGTTTCTGAGAAGCTATGATTCATTCCTCACTTCTGAGGTAGGATCGAGAATCTTTCAATTAAGTTAATCAACTATCTAGTTATTTAGGATAAACTCACAATTGCACAGGCAAGTAGCTACACCGGGCTACTTTGTTTGTTTTAATTTTGTTATTAGATTAGTTGTCATTTTCTAAATATATTAGATTAGTTGCTCTTTCATTTCCATTCAAAATATTATCAAAAATACAAAAATAGAGGAATACATATATGTTGTAGATATATCTTGCATAGTTAATTTATTTCATTTCAGCTTAGGTTCACATTAACCTTGTATGACAATCACAGGGACCTAGAGAGCCTAGGGAATATGTTTCTTAGACAATCGTGCCTTAACCAAATCTTCTGTTGTAGTAATAACCTGACATTTACCAAAATCTCGGAATACAGGTCTTCCGAACAACAATGTACCTACAAGGAATCAGCTCACGCTTAAGGGGATTAAACATAGAAGAGGACAAAGCCACATTCTTGTCAAATCGGACAAAACTATAGACTACCTTGATAGATATCTATATGACCATAGGAGGTCCACAATAACCAAAAACTTATGGTTGTGATCCAAAGGTCCCACAACCCAACGGACCTACAAATCAGTCCAACATTGACACTTGGTTTGTGAACATTAGTGTTTAGATCCTCTCCACTCCCACCAGATATTGTCACACAACTCTCATTATTAAACGTAATAAATTAATCAAGATAAATATTTCTAGATTAGATGAGAGAATCATCCATGAAACACCAAAAGATCCACTACATATTTAGCCATTCCATTTTCATGACCTTTTTAGGAGGTATATACGAAGCACCCACAAGTTATCTTCAACGTATTCCAAAACCCATAGATCGATAATGGAAAATCTCGATATTGATTGGGGCCTTCGAGAAGCTATCCTTGCCGAACAATCTATCATACCGGTTCAGGTTAGGAGGGCCTTCTTTGCTTTAGATTCGTAGATCCCACCATTGCGTAAGTTAAAGACATAATATTACCTAACTAGCTTATCTACATCCCGCTGTATTCCAGGACCACTGTTGTCTCATCACAACCCCGAGAGGTTGGGTACGGGAAATTCACTTGATTGGTGAACCCGACATGAAACTTCCTACCTTTTGGTTCAAGTCTTATTTCTACTTGTTCTCCCAATTAGTATACTTTTGTCAAGTAGATTGCATTATCCCTCACATCAGCTTCACCCCAAAGATTGGTGAACCTAATATTGATGAAACAATTTCTTCACTTTCACACACTCTTCTCTTAGTTTTATCCATTTTCGCTTCTTCTCATTATTTTGTGGGTATTCATATACCCTCCGAATATGTCAATATTCGATGCATATGGAAGACCTCTCCTAGGTCTTGAAGCATACTACGATAAATCGAATAGACAACCATCACCCTCACTCTCGGATGGGTAACAACTATTCAACTAACCATTTTCAACACAAAATCTTCCTCAAAGGAATAGATATAGTTCTTCTTTCCAAACAGAGGAGTTGGATGAGCTCACTCAAATGTAACAACTAGAGCCTTCTGTGCTCAAATAACATGACACTCACCGGAGAATCTAGTTCATCTCCTTAGGTGTTGCTTAGACTACAAATCAATAGACAATCGATCCATATCTATTTTTAGATGATGATTACTTAAGCACGTTATGCTAGGAGTGAAAAACACTCTCAAAGTATGTACCCACCTATAGGAGGTTTACAAATACAACCCGAGGTCTCATCCCAAGAAAACACCCCATCCCTCCACTTATAGAAAATGCCCTCGGTGATACTTGGCAGGGCAACGATTAGTTCATAGCAGGTACCATATGCCTATACAACCTCAAGGTATACAACAAACACCACTAGGGAAAATACCATGTCTTGACAACAAACGAGGTCATCTTAGCCTTAGTCGAGAAGGTTAGAGGGTTGGAACTTGCTCAGAAAGTCAAAATTTGCAATTCATGTAGGCGGAAATTCCAATCTTCCACATCATCCTAGCCAAGTAGACCTCCTTATAGGAACAATCATGCTTGGGCATGCCTCCTCAATATTTATAACAAACACCAACTAGAACCACGTTTTCTAACACTCGCTCTAGTTGAAAATATGATACCTCTCGGTTTATTACAAAACAATCCATTTCTTAGCAATGTTCCTCCATACTTAAACATGTATTCTAAATCACCACAGGGAGATATGTTCTCTTCTCCTGGCATATTTTCTCAACCACAGGGATTCCCTTATGCCCTTGCAAATACATATGCTACACCATATCAACAACCCATTCCACCTCCACCCCCTCAACAAACACCATCAATGGTCGAAACCTATGCAATAGGAACTTATTCAGAATATTTGAAAGAACCTTTGGACTTCACTATATGAAGCGTCATGCTTCCAAGACCTCTCCCCAATCTGCCCAAGAAGAAAGGAGAGGGAGACCCAAATGCACATATTAAGGCCTACGCCATAGCCATTCAAGAATTGCTCCCTTGGGATGGAGTTGTTGCTAAAATATTCCCCAAAACTTTAGAGGGTATTGCCCTCGATTGGTATTATAGAATACCTGAAGCCTTAATACATTCATTTAAACAACTCATTTCAGAGTTCATTAAGGTGTATTTACATGAACAAATTTTTGGGAACATGAATCGTGGAATTATTGCATATTAAGAAAGAACATAATGAATTTGTCACTCATTTCATCCAAAGATGGTGTACAATCCTCTATTCTTCAAAGAAGCACTCCAAACATGGATCGATGGAAATATGTATTTATTCCTTCATTATCTTAGCGAGAGAGATAAAGGAAGAAGTCCAGGAAGTTCCCACTACGAACTTATGATGAAGTGCTCGAGAGTGCTCTCCGAATAGATCAAGCTGCGATAGATAGCGATCATGAAGACATATGGAACAAATGGGAGGTTAATCATCACTAACCAAAACACTACAACTTATTCTACCTCAAATGCCAATTAAGGACCTAAAATCCTTAACAAAAACTGCATGTGTGACAACAGAAGTGACCAACCAAACTAAAAAAATGTTGTAAATGTTCCGCCACCAATTAACAACCAAAAACAACAATTTCACCCCAAAATCAATGCGGTGGATTTTAATCATCCCCGACAACAACAAACACAACAAAAAAATGATGACAACAATAACAATGGCAGATCGGAACACATGATCCAAGTCAAAACTCAACCGGATATCAAAACCAAAACTAAAGACAACAAACACAAAACTTTAATCCTAATAGTCAATAGCTTCAATCATAATCTTGGACCACAACACATGCCAAACCAACAAACTAGGACTTATAATCCTAACTCAGATTGTGGTTTCCACAAAATTTGAGGCCATGAAACTAGGACTTTCCGTGATTACAATAAGTTCATGCAACGTCCGCCAAAAGAACAAAGAAAACTCTTCATAGAAATGTTCTTAATAGATTCTCAGACACCTATGCCAAAACCTTCACAGGCGGTTGCCCTCAAAACGCACCTCTTAAGATCTTTAATGATCCACTTCCAAATCACAATAACAATAATAAATTAAATCCAAATGGGACGAACAAAGGTGTAATGATAGGAAATAATGATCATAAAGCCTCAACTTCACTAAATCCACCTGTCGCACCATAATTAGGAAATCAACCGTGAACCAAGATAGTTGGTCTAGTGGAGTTAGATACTGAGTTGCACATAGAAGCCATAACAAGAACACGAGAATATTCTTCTTAACCAAATCCAATCCATCCACTAGAACCAGATAACATTCAACAAATGTTGGTAAAACCCGTGGGTGCTTATGATTTAATTATTGACTTAACAAAAACCTTCTCTCACATCTCCTTTTTGGATTTGTTGAAAAACTCTCCTACCCATTAGGGTTGCTCTGTTAGAAGCACTAGGTCTAGGTTATTTAATTAACATAACTCCACCTCTCGAAACACAAGTAAATCTTATAGAATTTGATATCCACCCTCCAGGATACCGAGTTTATATTTGACATAAACAAAATGCCAATAGATGTTGAAATTACACGTAGAAGCCATCCGGCCTTGCATTTACAGGTGTGGGTTTACAATAATTACGTTAAATGCGTAATGGTGGATGATGGGGGGGTTAACATTGTCCCCTTCTCCTTCCTTCAAAAGCTAGGATATGTAGAAACAAATTGTTCCAAAATGAGAAATACGCTAAGAGGTTATGATAGCCTTAAAGCTACTTCAATTGGGACTATAATATTACCAATGCCACCTTAGGACCCAAGACAATCCTCACTGAGTTTTATATCATATATCAGAAACCAACTATAATATGATCCTCGATCGACCATGGATACATTGCATGAAAGCAATTCCCTCTACGTTATTCCAAGAAATAAAATTCTTACACTTAGGAAAATATTCATAGCAAAAGGTGACCCAAAACCATTCGACATACACCTAGTAGACTGAAGAAAAGACCGGGTGTTCACTATGAGTTTGAAGTCCCAACAAACCAACTTAACAAACCAATTGACTCAAAACCGTAAGAAAAATTAATACCTACAACAAAACTAGAAATTACGAACCTAGTCAAAGGCATACCAACCCTCTCGGATGAAGCTAACATTGTAAAAACATTGTCATTAGGAACTACTGCAAAATTGTCGAATTACTAGAACAAGATCTACCAATTTTCCTACCATTTGACTCTGCAGGTATGAAATGTACCCTAGAGTTGGTTCTCTCCAAAGAAAGGAACTTTGCATGGTTGAAATAAAAAAAAGCAAAGAAACAAACGTGAAGAATGTCTCAAGATCCATCTTTCCTAGTAAATATTGGACTCTCCATTTCGATGGAGCTAGATGTCAATATGGAGCCAAGGCAGGCATAATCTTTACTTCTCCTGAGGGAAAGATCCTACCTTTTTCTTTTAAGTTGAACTTTGAATGTATAAACAATGGTGCTGAGTACAAAGCCCTCCTCCTTGGCCTCATCATAGCCAAAAGGATTGGTGTTAATGACATCAGAGTGTTAGGAGACTCATAGTTAGTTGCAAACCAGGTCTCTGAAGTATATGAAACTAGAGCTGAGCACTTACAGCTCTATAAAACAGCGGTATTAGATCTAAGAAAAATATTTGACTTCATATCCATTGAGGCAATCCCATGAGAACAAAACCTCCTCATAGATTCAATAGCAACCTCAGCTTCACGTTTTACCCCAAGTAATGAGTTGGAAGATACAAGTTTCAAAGTATCACTTCGTATTGAACCATTGGTGAAGAAAATGTCAACAAACCCTCTGCTAACACATACAGCTAAGAATGAATCTCCTATCTTACATCATGTTGATAGTGATAAAGTCACTCTCAAATATCTAAACACCTATGCGGAGCTACACCTTGCTCACAGTATAGTTGATCTTTCCTTAATACTACATTCCTCTTCCTACTTTGGAAATCCCATGGTAGAGTCTCCTCCACAGAAAGATCTCAATATCTATGAGATAGAAAACAAAGAAAGTCTAGAACTACCTCCGAAGACCACCCGAGTTTGAAGAAGGTAATGCTTCTTTGATAGAAGAAACCATTGATATAAACATTGGAACGGAGGAAGAACAAAAAATTTTGAAGTTGGGATCCTCGTTAACTTCGGAAGAAATAGAAATAAACACCCAAATCCTCAAATAACATCAAAAGGCTTTTGCATTTAATTATAAAGAAATGACAGGTATCACACCATAGGTTGCGGTATATAATCTTGTCATTAAACCGGATGGCTTGAGCCAATTAAACAGTCGTCAAGACCAATGAAGCCAAAGTGGCTCTCATGGTAAAAGAGAAAGTAATAAAACTTTTCCAAGTAGGATTCATCAAACCAGTCGATTATTCACAATGGGTGTCTAATATCGTCCCCGTTCTCAAAAATAATGGGAAGATACACATCTGCATAGATTTTTGGGATATTAACAAAGCTTGTCCCAAGGATGATTTCCCATTACCATCCATTGACGTCATCGTTGATGCAATAGCTAGATTTGAGATTTTGTCTCTCATGGATGGGTTCTCGGGATATAATCAAATCAAAATATTTGAACAAGATCAAGCCAAAACCACATTTATAACTCCCTGGGAACTTATTGTTATGTTGTCATGTTGTTTGGTCTTAAGAACGCCGACGCTACGTATCAGCGGGCAATGACTTATATATTCCATGATCTTATCCATAAAATTGTAGAATCATATGTGGATGACTTGTTGACCAAGGCCAAAAATGTTATGATCATCCGTGAGGTGCTCGTATCATCCTCTCATGACTAATTGAGTATGGCATCACATTAAACCCAGAGAAGTGCATTTTGGTGTAACAGAGGCAAAATTTTAGGATACATTATATCTTCACAAGGGATTGATGTTGATCCGGCCAAAATATGGGCTATTCTAGAAATGATCCCACCTTCGGATGAGTTTGGAATCGTGGACATTTCTCGGGAAACTTGGTGCAATCCGAAGGTTCATCCTAGATTTAAGATTTTTCATTCATCCAATCAACAATCTACTTAAGAAATATTATAGTATCGATTGGACTAAAGACTATAATGAGGCTTTCAAGTAGTTAAGCACTTTTGTTGTCACCACCCACGTTGATTCCTCCCAAGCCAAACCGCCTTTTGATCCTATACTCGCGAGCCACTCATGCCTCACTAGCTTACATGCTAGCTCAAGAAGACGATGACAACCGAGAACGCACGATCTATTTCATTAGCCAACGTTGCTTGATTATGAAACACGTTACACACAAGTAGAGAGATAATTCCTTGCCATAATTTTTGCAACAAAATGTTTAAGACATTACATGTTAAATCAGAAACAAAGGTCATTGTGAAGATGCATACAATTCTGAGACATTTCTCACGCAAGGTCCTTGTCTAAAAACCTAGCCATTTCATAACCCTAATGGGAGAATTTGAGTTAACATTCATAAACCACAAATCTATTAAAGGACAAATCATTGAGACTTTGGTTAGGTGACAATCCACTAGATGGAGGCAAACGGTAGATCTAGACTTTCCGATGAATGTGTATTCTTTGTCAAAACCGGACCCCCATCTCTACATGTCCCCTGTGTAGACTGATATATCATCATCAATTTTATCAAAATGCCACAACACAACAAAGAAGGCGGTTACACATTATTGCTACCTAATATGTTGTTTTTAGACCAAGTGCTCTATCACAGAGCCTTTGACGTCATGATTTTAAGATGTGTTGACACGAAGAATCCAAGAAGATTCTTCATGAATCCCATTGTGGGATATGTGGGGGCCACTTCAAAGTGGTCACGTCACTTGCTCACAAAATACATCGGATGGGCTATTTTTGGCCTACTCTTAAATATGACGTAGTAGAATTTATACGTAAGTGCCACAAATGCCAAGAGTTATCTCCCGAGATTCACATGCCATCACAATCCTCAGTAACTTGAATAACAACTCCATGGCCCTTCTCCACGTGGGGCCTAGACTTGATAGGGAAATTCCTCCTCATCAACCGATGGCCATAATTTTATAATCACAGCCACATAATATTTCACCAAATGGATAGAGGCCATGCCTCTCACCACCGTGCACTGAGTTCGGTGATCGCCAAATTCATTTTGAACCAAATTATTTATAGGTATGGTGTCCCACAAGTCATTATCTCTGATAATGGCACGTTCTTTAAAAATGATGAGGTTCGTGAGCTATGTAGCAAGTTCAAAATAAACCATCACATGGCCTCTCTTTACTACCCTCAAGCCAACAGTAGGCTGAAGCGACAAATAAAACGTTGAAAGCTATTCTCCTCAAAACGGTAAAAGAAAACATATGAGATTGGCATTTAAAATTATATCCGACCTTGTGGGCCCACCGAACCTCAATAAGAACACCAACAAGAGCAACTCCTTTCTCACTGGTATTTTGGGCGTAAGCTTCTCCTGCTTGAGGTTGAAATACCCCTGGTTTCTACATTTCGCTACAAGGGATTCTACATGAAGAATCTTATAGGGAGGCATGCCTATCCCAACTAGAAAGCCTAGACGAGGCCGGGTTAAACGGCGAAGAGTGGCATAGAGCCTATGGCTTGACTGGATGTACTCTAAGTATAAAAAAATGGTCTACAAGTGAGAAATATATGAAGGAGATCTAGTTCTAAGACTAGACAACCCGGATCGATAAGAAAACCGGTGAAGGAAGAAAGTTCCGCCCAAATGGTTGGGCCCATATCGAGTCATAAAAGACTACGGAAATGGTGTGTATCTCTTGTGCACACTAGAGGGTGAGGAATTCAATGAATCAGTCAATTCCTTGCATCTTAAATGGTTTTATGCATGAAGCATCGACACTATTTGTATAATTATATCTACATTACATATTCATTTAGATAGGTTCATTTTGTTCACTCGTTTCATAAAACTTGGTGATCAAGGGACTTGCTCTTAAGAAATTCATTACAAACTTCTGATGGTATTGACAGAGCATTCAAATCATACTTCTTCATTTTCATAACATCATCAACTGTTTTAGAATAATTTCATCAATTAAAGCTAGATATAACAAAGTCTTAACAAGTAGCCATACCAAGGCCTGCATGCTTGTTCTCACTTTTGGTTTCTTCCTAGGGTAGGTTTCTTGCCTATGGTCTATTCTAGAAGCTTCATGGTGTCACATCTATCCCACGTTTATATCTCTTTGGAAATAAGAACATACTGACATTTTTCTAAAGTAAGTCAAATATAGATCAAATAGAAAATTTTACTTTTACACATTTCCTTGCCCTACCAACCTTTGGTGTTGAGCTTGCATCTCTTACTAGTGATGTAGGGTTGGGAAAGGATGGGAATTCCCTTACTCACTGTGCCCTTTCCATGGTGATAAGCCCATGCTTCCTACTTAGTAGCATGGAGAAAGGTGTAGGGGGTCCTCTTGACAAAGAACGTTGAAGGTCATAAGCAAATAGTTCAAATAAACCTTTGAAATCTTGACTCAAAAACAAATGAATCGATGTCCAAAATTCCAAGAGAGTTCAAACCCCGAAATCCATATTTTTTCAACCAAATGGCCATCTACGGATCTAAGTCTAGATAAATTGTAAAGCAAGTTGCATTCTAAACTATGGAGTCACTTGAGTAAGATAGGTTTGTAGCATCCTAATTTGGTTCCACCAACTCTTTGTCTATCTCCCATCATTACCATTTCAACACACCTCATAGATTGTGCCCTTTCTAGCTCTCGGTGGTGAGCCCTCACATCTTACTAGTTGCATGGAGTTAGGAGTGGGGCAAGTGCATCTTCTCATCATACCAGTTCATCATTACATTTTGTCAAAACAATATGAAGTACCGGAAAATTACTTATGAAAGCTAAAGTTCAAGATCACAAGTTCATTTGCATCATCATACATCAGCATCATGAAATACAAAAGAAAGCATTTGTGATATATGTTTTCCATTGCATACATTCTGAAAAGCATATAAAAACAAAATTTTATAAACATCTAGTATACATGTGAAAATGAATCACAAAAATCTAGGTACAAAGAGATCTAGATCCAAAAAGAGATGTATATAGGAAAGATGAGGAAAGAATGGGTTCAAGGGAGAAAAGAAATGAATTCCAAAGTAGAAAGGTCGAGGGTTTATGTTTTGGGATTGGTAATAAATGGAGCCAAACCTACTTGCATAAACAACAAAGCAATACTTGATGAACAAATGACAAGAAAGTAGAGAGATATCCAACAAAAAACACACATATCTGACATAAGAAAGATCAGATGCCCATAACACACATATTCAGCACAAAGTCTTAATATTTGTATTAATGTTTCTTCTGTTACAAAAAGTACAAAGCCTTTTCTTCTCACTTCTATTTTTCATCTAAAAAGTGTCCACCACTTGAATACAACAAAACATTCAAGTATTTATAGAAGGAGGAGAAGAGAGAAGGAAAAAAGAAACCAACAACTAATTACAAAAATATTACAAAATATCTAAAAGTCAACTGTTGACTTTGGGTAACTTGGTGGATGACAACATCCCATGGTGCAACATGGATGATGTCATCATTTGTGCCAACATACTTTTAAATATTACAAAAGAAAATCCAAGAGGAGGGAGCTATTCATCATCATCTCATGGCTGGAAGGGAGTATCCTACTTCTGCTCAGGAGAGGTGATATGGAATTGAGTCCGATACTCCATGAATTTGCTGATCATCGGTTGGAGTAGATCCTGGGTAGGACCCTTGGTGTGATCACCGATGACTTCACAAGTCTCCCATTCATCTCTGAGTTTTTCTGGGAGCTTGAAGTATTCATTACCTACCTCCATCAGTATCCCTATAAAATCACGGCAAGCCAGAAGGTTATTGATGGATTCAGTGTCAAAAGTGGCTTCTGGCCCTAACCCTTGTGAGACGATCTCTTTGAAGATCTGAATGGTTTCATCTACCTTCCTCAAGGTGAATGACGGAGTGAGCAAGCCCGGAGACATCCTTAGGACAATTTTCTCCATTTGATGCATTGCATCCAGGGCTTCCTCCTTGACCTTATCTATCTTTTCCAGGACAAATTCCATCTGATCGACCCGGTAGTCCAAAGCAGCAAGGACTTTGTTGGGTGCTCTGGGGTGATCAAGATGCCAAATTTAATTAAATCATCGACTGAGTAGTCGAGCATCTTCTGAATGTCTCATGTTGCAACCTAGCATGGTCCAACTCTTCGGAGATAGGTCTTGCAATCACCTGGAGTTCCTTGTTCACCCGACCAATGTTCTGATATAACTCGGTGAACTTGATGATTACTTCCTCACTATCTTTGAGGATCTGGTCTCTCTAGGTGGATACTGCCATGCCTTGTTCACCAATCTTGGTGTATTCATTTATCTTATCCTGACTAAGGGCCTCAGGAGTCTCAGTGGCAGTTGTAGGAGGTGCACTTGCCCATTTTCTGCAGGGCATGGAGAAGATGTTTATTCTACTCTTTTAGTAGCCTCTTCTCTTCCTTTGCTTCTTGAAGCTTCTTGCAAAGGGCATCCACCATGGATAGGGCCTCTCCTTGAAGGCTCTCGATGACATTCCCATTGTGACCTACTCACGCCACCGTATAATCTGTAGGGGAGAGATCCTTTTTATCCTTCACGGGATCGGGATACGTGATCTCCATTACTCTTTCACCTGAGGCACTCTGAGAGAAGTGGGTTATTGGCTTCTTTCTTCTTAGCTCCTTTTGTTGGGATGATGGAGAAGTCCATAGGTGCAATGGGGACTTTCCTTTTATGCTGACTCAGGTGCTGGGAGATCCATGTTGGACTTAAGGGAGAAGAAGGAATGGTGGAAGAAGAAGGAGCAACTACAGTGTACTCAGGGAAATGGGTTGAGACGCTTGGTGGCGGCATTGATAGAGAAGCCGAACTCCCAACGCTCACAAGGGGTAGGAGCTACTGTAGGAGAGGAAACTGTGGGGGTGGAAGGAACCGAGAGATGAGGGAAGAAATACTGGGGACAGCTCCGCGAGGGAAGAGAAGATAGAGAAGAGGAAAGGGGAATAATAGAAGGTGGGGGAGAAGACACAACCAAAGGAATGGTTGCTTGGGCGATGGGAGGAGGGGAAGGAGGAGCGGGAGAAGGGACGGTGGGAACCTCAATGGTTGTAGCAGTGGCAACATCTTGAGTGGATGTGCCTTGGAACACTCTCTACCACTTCTTTCTCTCGGAGATGCCAGGGTTACAACCTATTCTTGTGTGGTGGAGGGAGGGCTCTCAGGAGCTTCTTCTTGAGTGGCGCTAGATTCTCCCTCTTTATCTTTACCTTTGCCCTTCGGAAAATGCTTCGGTCTGGCAGTAGGTGCATTTCCCAAAGGGGACGTGGTGAAATCTACTCCAAGGTAGATGAGGCCGTTCATTCTACACCAATGCTCTATGCGCTATGCAATGTTCCCTTAACCCTCTCCTCAATGGTCTAGGTGCCTTTGTCTATCAATCTCAAAATGGCCAGTTGTCCCCATCCATGTCTAGATATACCTGATCAACTTCTTGATCGGTTGTTTGGAAACCTTTTGGAACAATGGCCATGCCATATTGAATAATTTCTACTAGGGCCAGTGGGAGTGATCCTTTCTCCTGAGTTCAACCTCATGATACAGGTCGATGTAGATGTCCTCGATCTATGGAACGTGGATCGATCAAGTTTTTCCTTTGGGAGGCAAATTTCATGGATCAAAGGTGGCCTTGCAGAAATTGTGCTTTAGGTTAAGCAGTTCCAGCTCTGCGAACATTTCCCGGGCCTTGGTGTGAGAAGTGCAGGTGTACCTACCCACTATGAGGGGGAAAGGAGTTCCACCCTTCTTCCTTTTCAAGCACTTCTCGTGATATGTTATGAGCTACCTGGACAGCTCCAACAGATCAACTTAGGGCCTGCATACCTTGGTAACTTGGTGGGCTCCCCCAAGAAGTTGGCTGCTCTGACATAGGTGAAAGTGGGGAATTGTGTAAACAACACCCCCCACTTCTCCATTGCAGTTACTATGCTCTTGGTCATCCGACCGTGAGTCATATTGGGCCTCAAAAGGCATAGATGATGCCGTAGAAGAAGGCATCATTGATCTTGGTGAACTATGGGATGTTGTTCTCCAGCTTCAATTCTCTAGGTAGTATTCATATATTTTTACCTGGGCCACACCCCACATCGGCTCAGTGCTGGATAGTCTCTCTCTGAGGCTGCAAGCGTAGACTACATAGGAGTTCATGTAGAACCTCCCCATTGTGGTGAGTTGTTGGAGCTGCTCAGAGATGGTGCTGCTGATGATCTCTGCCCACTCAAAATGCTGATCAGCACATTCTTATTCATTGTTTCCAGATACCTGAGCATCCATTTGTGGAAGTAATGGGCATCAGAAAGCCCAAATACCCTACTTAGGAATGTAATGGTATCGCTCAGTTCCTCAGAGAAGTCACTGCGGTGAATAACCTATGGCCATCTGGTTATTACCTTCTTATTTTTCAAATACACTTCGTTCATTAACTGCATGCATTTGTCTTCATTTTCCTCCCATGCCTTGATGCAGTTTTCTTGGCTTATAGCCACAAAATGCCGGTGGTGGGGAATGCCTAGCATGATCTCGAAGTGCCGGGCAAGTGAGGTTGATTATGACTTCACCCTTTTCATTCTCGACACACCTTGTGTCTTTGTTATAGCAGCGGGCCACCACCATCATAAACTCATTATTCATTGCACTAACGGGATTCCCCCAGTGAAATGTAGACCACTTCCCACCAGTTTTCCATCCAAGGACTTCCTGTGACCCTTCTGGTTCTAGCCCAAAAATCTTCCATGTCTATATGGCCAAGTTCGGAATCTCTGATGTCTAAGTCACATTCTACATGGGACTCGGGCATTCTGACCCTTTGATATTTGTATTTCATCTCTTCCTCCATGAGTTTGGCCTTACCCTTTGACTTGGTTGGCCTTTTTCTTGATGTAGACATATGTGAATCTGAGTTCAGTTGCTGATCTACAAGAAGAAGGAGTGAAGTCCAACGCAGAAGAGCCATGTTAGTTGTTAGATTATCCATCAAGGCTTTATAGAATGAGGAGTTAGCAATTTAAAAATTCTTGGGTGCAGGGCACAAGAACACTGCAGGCTGCAGGGTCAATAAAGCAAGGCGCACTGATGTGAGAGTGTTGCAAGGAAGAAAACAATGCCAAAGGGCAGGGCAGAAATTTACACATAACATCAATGTTGTTGTAGACAAATTTGTGCCTGCACCAATATATAAGGTTTTAAACTGGGTGCAAATAAGTTTGGTGTTGCATGGGAGTAGGATGCGCCAATGGCGCAAATATGGGACATGTTGCAGGGAATTTTGGTGCACCAAGGGGCACAACATTAAGGGGTGTATCACTAACTTTAAGTGCATCAAGGGGCCTTGGGCATGGCATGCAGGAAGAGCTTGCATGGCACCTTTTGTTGTTGTAAGCGGGATTGCGCCAGCATGCCTGTGTAAGGATTTTCTTAGTTTTGTATGGCGCAGAAGGACGCGTGCTGTAATTAGGGACAAGTGTGCCCTCTTGGCGTGACTGTGTTTTATGTAACAGGAATGGCATTTGCACTAAAGGAAAACCACGGGTGGAAATGTAACAACTTTACATTTTCTCTCTTCTTGGATAGGTTTGTGATTTTTTAGGCCTTATCGACATGATTTGATAGTGAGGGGAACAGAGCAAAGAGGTCTGTTGGGTTCATTTCTAAGACAAAGCCCTCCAGGCCAGCAGATCTGAAAGGAGGGTAAAACTGGTTTTGGGGGAAGCCTCTTAGGTTTATTTATTTATTCAATAGCAAGAAAAACCACAGCAAAGCAACAAGAAAAACTCACAAGAAAAGCAAGAACCACTTACTAGAGATATATAGACTAGAAGAAATGAAGTGGGGTCCACGAACGTGACACGAGGATGATGGGAGCACTGACAGGTGCAGAGGAATAAAGTTTTCACGTGTTTTTCAATCATGAAAATGACAGGGGATGCGCCTATATATAGCCAAAAGTGTAATAAATGCGCCACCAACCTTTTTAAAAGGGCACACCAAAACATATGTTGACATAAAAATATTTGCGCCCTTTGGCGCGGGTATGTTTCTGATCAGCAAGAAATTATCTCGCGCTTTAGCATAGATTTAGGACTATCAACATGGGATTTTGAGCGCCTTGGCACACCGCTTAAGGGCAGCAACATTTTTTTGTTGACAGGTGGGCATGCACCTTGCAGCATGCAAGAAAGGCACATCATGGGGAGGCACAACAATTGTTGTGCTAACACTCCAAAGGGTGCACCAAAGGAATAGAAAGGGGCACAAATTCATCCTGTGTTGCATGAACAAAATCTATGCCCAACCAAAAAGGACCAAAATGACTAAGTTCAAAAACTAGATTTTCCGAAAGGGATTTTACGCCATTCCGAATGCTGAGGGACCTTGACGAGGAACCAAACAAAATTTTGGTATGGTTACCTACAAAATTGCCCTCATCAATTTTACAGATAATAACAATGGCTCTTTCTAGGGACTATCCTTGAGTGAAGCTTAAGGGTAGAGAACCCCAGATCAACATGTGCCTATCCATTGGGTTACAGAGTCAAAAACAAGGGTGATGACAAAAGAAAACACACGACAAAAGCAAACACACAACATAAAACAAACTGTACAAAGAAAAAGAGGAAGCTCTACTTCCTGAATATTTTGAGATGTTGCCCACTATAGGGAAGCGGGAGATCAATTCCATCTAGATACGAGAGATAGAAGCTATTCTCTCCATTGAGCTGCTTGATCTTGAAAGGTCCTCTCCATAGAGAATCAAATTTCCCATGCATGCCTTTTGGCTCTCTTCGCTTGTCCCACAAAAGGACAAGATCTCCCACCTAAAAATTCCTCAACTTAGCCTTTTTATCGAATAGTCTCTTGACTTGATTCTGATGTTCGGTGATCCTGTCGACCACTCTTACCCTTTTTTTTGAGCTCTACTAGATACATGATCCTCTTTTCAAGAGAATTTTGGAAAGTCTCATCTTCAATCACTCATGTGCAAGCGCAGGGTAGGAAGTTCTATAGAAATGGGAAGCTCGGTCGATTCCATATAATACTTGAAAAGGTGACATACCGAGAGACCTCTTGGGAGTAATGCGGTCCGCCCACAAAGCATCATACAATGACTTGTGCCACATCCGCTGATTCTCATCAACTAGCTTCCGTATGATGGTCACTAAGTTTTTATTACTAGATTCTACCTGACCATTTCCCTGGGGTAATAATCCGAGGCGTGGGCCAAGGTTATCCCGTATTCATAGCAAAAAACTGATAACTTCCCGAGAGGAAAGATTGGAAGCATTATCAACAACAATCTTGTTTGGAATGCCAAACCTTACAATGATATTCTCTTTGATGAAATTACAAACAACTTCGTGAGTGGCATTCTTACAGTATATGCCTCCACTCCACCCATTTGGTGAAGTAATCTATTACTGTTAGGACATAACTATGTCTGACACTTGATTGTGGGTGTAGTGCTCTGATAAAGTCAATTCCCCATTGCCTGAATGGTCCATCAATAATGACCGGCCTGAGGGGAAAAGCAACCACTTTTGGTTTGCCAACAAATTGTTGGCAGAGCTCACATTTTGCTACCTAGGTGGCTGTATCCTGAAATAGCATTGGCCAATAGTACCTAGCCCGATGATCTTGTGTGCTCATGGAAGAGGAGAAATGACCACCACAGTCTGAATCATGAAAACTCTCAAGTAACTTTACCTGTTGTGGCTTGTCAACACATCGCAAGAAGATGCCATCTATCCGCGTTTGTATAAACCGTCATCCCAGATGACATATCTGGCTGCTCTGAGCTTTATAGTACACTTCTCTTTGAAGTTAGATGAGCTGGGCACTCACCGTAAGTGAGAAAGAAAGTGATATCAGAATACCACTCATCACTAGTTGCAACAAATAGAACCATGGGTAGAGAATCAACTTTCTCCAGCTGGCCTTGTGTCCCATTAATGCAATCATCCTTTTCTTCAAGGTTTTCTAATCTTTGTTTTCAGCCATAAGCTGACATAGGCCCTTGCCTCTTACCAGCTTGGTTGGTTTTATATCTAGATCATACTCTTGGACCTTTGCGATCCAATTCCCTCGCAAACTCCCTAACTCCTGTTGAGTTAAGATTGACTTGACTGTCCGTGTCAGGGACCAACACTACTATATGAGAGTTTAGGATGTAATACCGAAGTTCTTAACTGCTTTGACAATGGTGAAGGCATGCTTTTCCAACTGAGACATCTTCAACTCATGAGGCTTGAGGGGAGAGCTCATGAACATGATTGGAGATTCAACATTTTCAGAATTCTTTTGCATTAAGATGGCCGATACAGTATGCTCAGATGCATAACTATACATGATAAAATCCTTGGAAAAATCGGGACATACCAGGACTGGTGCATGAGCGACGGAGGCTTTTATATCGTCGAATGACGTCTTCCTTCTTTCACTCCATCGGAAATTTTGTGACCCTTTCATCATATTTAATATGTGGCGAGTCTTTTCAGCAAAGTCGGGAATGAAGCACCTGAGAAAATTCACTTTTCCGAAGAAAGAGTGAACACCGGTCTTGCTTGTGGGTAAAGTAAGGCTCTGAATAGCCCTAACCCTTTCAGCATCTATTTTTGTCCCTTCTTTGCTAACAACGTGTCCCAACAACTTTCCTTCAGTGACCCCAAAAATAGACTTTTTCGATTCAGGGAGATCCCGTGCTCTCGGCATCTAATCAATACTTGCTCCAAATGATCACAATGATCACTTCACTATTTAGAGAACACAGTTAAGTCATCTAAATAGACTATGATAACCTTTCCCATCATACCTTTGAACACGTGAAGTCCATTGCTCACTGAAAGGTGGCACCAGCGTTGGTCAAACCAAAAGGCATTCTGCTATAGGAAAATGTGCCCCAGGGGTAGTGAATGTTGTTTTGAATTGGTCTTCAGTGAGACTTCAATCTGATTATAGCCCAAAAACCATCAAGCATGGACAACATTTCTGATCCAGTTACTACCTGTAGAACCTGATCCATTATGGGAAGCGGGTAGTTGTCCTTCAAGGACGCCTGATTCAGGTTGTGAAAATCTACGCATATGCGTATCTCACCATTTTTTTATTGGCACAATGTTTGTGACCCAGGTACTATGTGATGGATAGGAAAAATGATCCTCGCATCCAACATCTTTTGTATTTCCACCTGATGGTACCCGAGATCTTGGGATTATAGTGCCTCTGTTTCTAGCGAAAGGGTTTGACATCTTCTTTCAATGGGATGTCATGTTGGATGTCTTTCAGCTTGAAAGACTTTAGATCGGCATAAGACCATGCCAATACATCTATATATTTCTTCAGCAATTTGACAAATTTCCACTTTTCTTCAGGTGTGCAACACCTTCTGATGTTCACAAACTGCGGATGTTCCATAGTACCTAGATTGACCGGCTCTTCTCTTTTGGAGAGGAGTTAGGATTATCTTGCCTTTTCTTCCTAACAAAAATGATCATGTCTGTCGAACAAACATTCCAGAGAGACCAAACCTTTTGGAATTTTATTTCCTTTGAGCTGACATATGCCATCACTTCCTTTTGATCCATCATCTTGATCAGTAATAGATTCACGGCATGCAGAAGTGGATCCTTCAAAATGAAGCTCACTAAAATTTTCCACCTTTTCCAGAAAAGGCAATAAGTTGATTATCATCATTGAATACCTACCAGTGCTGAGAATTGTCTGGCACGCTTGGGTGGAAAACTACCTCAATGGTATATGTGTCTGTTTTCAACCCTGGGTGGGGGAGCATGAGGGATGCTGAGATGGCTAATGAATCGGCCATGTCATTCTGAGCTCTCGGAATGGATTTTATTGAAAAAGCATCAAATTCTTCAATGTTATCCCATACTACGTTGCGGTAATGCCTGAGCCTTTCATTTTTTACTTGGTATATCCTTTTCACTTGATTTACGACCAGCTCTGCATCACCTTGTACTTTTAGGTTCTTGATTCCCCTTTCTTTTGTGGCTTGCATGCCAAGTAGCAAAGATTCATACTCAACAGTATTATTCATGTTGAAAAATTACAACTTGAAAGAGAGAGGAAAAATCTCTTCCTCCTGGGGAAATTAACACAGCTCCAGCACCGCATCCGCTAGTTGCACAACTGCCATCAAACTACAACGTCCATATCTTGTTAAGATCCTCTTCCCGATGAGAACGTTCATTTTTTCAGACTCAGTAGATAAGAAATAATTTCCCATCCCCGATGATTTGAAGAGAATTTGGGCTTTGGGGTCATCGAATTAGTAACCAAGTACTTCTTTTGTGATTCCGGCTCCAATGTTTGCATTACACCTTTGACGGGATTCTAGCCTTAGACCAGTCCATATGAATCTCTCCACCAACTTCACTACAAAAGCTCCTTCCTAGTAGAATTCCATATGCTTCCGAATATCGGCAATGAGGACGGTCATCTTTACTCTTTTCTCTGGGAACGCTTGTAAATGCGAACCGCATGTCTCTTTGATTTGACCAATCAACGGAACTGTTTGGTTTCCAAGGAGTAACATCTACCAAAAGGCTTGGTAAGGGTGAGGCCCAGAGCATGGGTGACTTTTTCTGCATGACATTATCGAAGCCCCAGAATCAATTATGCAGTTGCTTAGCTTGTGGCCATTGATTAGGAGGGAGAGATAGAAAGGTTCTATTTTTCCTGATGCGGAAGTCGAGGCAACATTTATGCGAGATGCAGGGGAGTAGAAAGAATTCCTTTTGGGGAGGCTTGAGAAGTTATGACAGCTTGGCTTTGAATATATTTGGTCAACCTTACAAGTTGCTCAGGGTTTGACTGAAGATACTCACTTCTAGACATTTGGATCTTGGTCTTTTTAGCATGATCAATTATGTCAAACGTGGCCAAGGGTTGCGTTGATGAAGGAATGAGTCCCTCATTTCGCGATGGTGGGGTAGGATTACCGGTCTTGATAGGAATAGGAGAGGGCTGATTCGGAGGGGAGATAGGGGAAAAATATTTCTTCAAAAAGACTTAATAAGAGGTTGAGCAGGAAGGGGATTACCTCTTTTTGCAATGGTTGGAGGCGTGTTTGACACAACCTTCTCTTTTTGTATCCTGGCAGCAACTTCTACTTCTTTTCCTTGAGAGCGGGTGAAAACAGCATAAGACTACCCACTTGCATATCCTTGGGTACCCTCTTCTTCATCAGACTCCTCCTCATCAAATTCCATATACCCGATAGTAGAGTCACCAGTGGTCACCGACATCTTGATCATCTTCACCTTGGGATGAAGGTTCTTCATAATTCTACTCCTCTTCCTCAATCTCGATTAAGGCATTGACCGAAGGGGCTTCAAGTGCCAACCTCGGCGTAGTTGCAGGTAAATGTGGCCTTTGAGGGACGTTGTTGGAAGTGAAATTTCTTCATGGGATATCTCGGTATGAAGAGCTCGGGAAGCCTGAGCTAGCTTTTTTTAACGCGAGCAAGTCATTCACCATCTTTTGAAATGCCGGATCAGATGAAGTGGTGGAGAAGGAGTTGAAGCTTTAGGCTTGGATGGTTCTCATTTTAATTCACCAGATATTAGCAAGTTATCTTCAATCCAAATGGCAGCAACTTGGGTGAGAACCAGAGTAGTGACTTGTTCTTGCAAGAGTAAGAAACTTACTTTTGAGCTCATGGCATTGACGAAGAAACACTTCTGATTTTCTAGTGTTGGCAGCATGGCAGGTGGCACACACGGTTGATTAGTGAATTGAAATGGGTGATGAAATCACGCATGGTCTCATTGACTTCCTTCTTCAGATGAGTGATCTTTGACAGTAATGCAATGAACGCATCTTTGGAAGGCTTATATCTTTCTTCAAATGCAGTTCGTAATGTGGCCCAACTAGTGATAGATCCGGCCGGCAAATGCTGAAACCATTCTGCTGCGGGTCCTTGCAAGGTCTCCAGAAAGAGGTGAACTGACACATCTTCATGGGTCACATCCAGGATACTGCATGACATGATGAATGCAGATATATGTGAATCCATGCTTTGGTTCCGCTTCCATCAAATTTGGGGAAATTCTTTCGGTTTCCATGAGGGAGCGCGTGAACAGGATGTGGCAAAGCAAGAGGGCCCATAGCATTTCCCCATGGTACTACCATTTGAAAAGCTGGAAAAAGGATGCGAGCCGGGAGGATGGTTCCACTGAGCAACAAAGCACTGCAAAGGGATGTGGATGCTCCTTGTGAAGAATGATTCCTTCGTGGGGGTGAGACACTTCTGGCGACCGATCAACTGAACTCACGACGAGAAGTGTGCTGGTGTAACACTAAAGTTGTGCCTTCAAGTAGATCGAAAGTAGGATCAAATTCTCCACGAGCTCTCCTACTACGAGTAAATGGTTCACCCGCCAGTATCCTTTCAGATCTGTAATATTTTGGAGCAGATTTAAAAACTCTTTTTGGTTGTACTTGCTGATTTTCTGATTTTTCTATAAAAATCAGCAGCATGCACTTTTCTAAATATTTAAAAATATCCCCTTTTTGAAAACCGATTGTGGTTTAATGACAAATGATTAGCGAGGATAAAATGATGGTCAACTTAGTAAGCTGATTTTCGATCTTAGAGTTGACTTTTTGCAAGGGTTTGAAATTTTGTAAAATAGTCAAAAACTCAGATCTACGGAAATATATGGGTTTTTATAAAAACTCAGCGAACTAAAGATCTCTAACTAGCCCAGATCTATGGATCTCTGAAGAAAATTTTCAGTTTGGATCACTTTTGCAAAAATTTTAATTTTGAACAAAAGTTAAGATTTGCAAACAGGTAGTGATTTTTATAGTTTTATCAAATAGATCTGTTCGGTCCCCAGTAGAGTCACCAAAAATATTGGTCCAAAAATCAGTCGAGAGCAGATCTATGGATAGATGAGCCAACAGTGTGTAGGGCATAGCCCCTCTTTGAGACAACAAAGTGAAACTAGTTTATTGCTATTCTACTAGTAGGAATCTGTGCAAGTCTCACAATATTCTACCTTCGGGGTTTGGGATCTCATCCCAGTAGAGGTGCTTCCAACTGTGAAAAGAAAGGAATGGAGGGAAAGACGAGGAAAGAATGGGTTCAAAGGGAGAAAAGAAATGAATTCCAAAGCAGAAAGGTCAGAGGGTTTATGTTTTGGGATTGGTAATAAATGGAGCCAAACCTACTTGCATAAACGAGCAAAGCAATACTAATGAACAAATGACAAGAAAGTAGAGATAGATCCAATAGAATAAATGCACAGATCTGACATAAGAAAGATCAGATGCCCATAACACACATATTCAACACAAAGTCTTAATATTTGTATTAATGTTTCTTCTGTTACAAAAAGTACAAAGCCTTTTCTTCTCACTTCTATTTTTCATCTAAAAAGTGTTCACCACCTTGAATACAACAAACATTCAAGTATTTATAGAAGGAGGAGAAGAGAGAAGGCAAAAAGAAACCAACAACTAATTACAAAAATTTACAAAATATCTAAAAGTCAACTATTGACTTTGGGCAACTTGGTGGATGACAACATCCCATGGTGCAACATGGATGATGTCATCATTTGTGCCAACATACTTTTAAATATTACAAAAGAAAATCCAAGAGGAGGGAGCTATTCATCGTCGTCTCATGGCTGGAAGGGAGTATCCTACTTCTACTCAGGGGAGGCGATATGGAATTGAGTCCGATACTCCATGAATTTGCTGATCATCGGTTGGAGTAGATCCTGGGTAGGACCCTTGGTGTGATCGCCGATGACTTCACAAGTCTCCCATTCATCTCTGAGTTTTTCTGGGAGCTTGAAGTATTCATTACCTACCTCCATCAGGTACCCTATAAAATCATGGCAAGCCAGAAGGTTATTGATGGATTCAATGCGTCAAAAGTGGCTTCTAGCTCTAACCCTTGCGAGATGATCTCTTTGAAGATCTCGAATGGTTTCATCTGCCTTCCTCAAGGTGAATGACGGAGTGAGAAAGCCCGAGAGACATCCTTAGGACAATTTTCTCCATTTGATGCATTGCATCCAGGGCTTCCTCCTTGACCTTATCTATCTTCTCTAAGACAAATTCCATCTGATCGACCCGGTAGTCCAAAGTAGCAAGGACTTTGTTGGGTGCTCTGGGGTGATCAAAGATGCCAAATTTAATTAAATCATCGACTGAGCAGTCGAGCATCTTCTGAATGTCTCATGTTGCAACCTAGCATGGTCCAACTCTTCGAGATAGGTCTTGTAATCACTGGAGTTCCTTGTTCACCCGACCAATGTTCTGATATAACTCGGTGAACTTGACGATTACTTCCTCACTATCTTTGAGGATCTGGTCTCTCCAGTGGATACTACCATGCCTTGTTCACCAATCTTGGCGTATTCATTTATCTTATCCTGACTAAGGGCCTCAGGAGTTTCAAAGGGCAAGGTAGGAGAGGTGCACTGCCCATTTTCTAGGGCGTGGAGAAGATGTTTATTCTACTCTTTTCAATAGCCTCTTCTCTTCCTTTGCTTCTTGAAGCTTCTTGCAAAGGGCATCCACCACAGATAGGGCCTCTCCTTGAAGGCTCTCGGATGATGTTCCCATTGTGACCTACGTCACTATATAATCTGTAGGGGACAGATCCTTTTTATCCTTTGTGGGATCGGGATACGCGATCTCCATTACTCTTTCACCTGAGGCACTCTGAGAGAAGTGGGTTATTGGCTTTTGCTTCTTAGCTCCTTTCATTGGGATGATGGAGAAGTCCATAGGTGCAATGGGGACTTTCCTTTTATGCTGACTCAGGTGCTGGGAGATCCATGCTGGACTTAAGGGAGAAGAAGGAACGGCGGAAGAAGAAGGAGCAACTACAGTGTACTCAGGGAAATGGGTTGAGACGCTTGGTGGCGGCATTGATAGAGAAGCCAAACTCCCAATGCTCACAGGGGTAGGAGCTACTGTAGGAGAGGAAACTATGGGGGTGGAAGGGAACTGAGAGATGAGGGAAGAAATACTGGGGGACAGCTCCATGAGGGAAGAGAAGATAGGAGAAGAGGAAAGGGGAATAGTAGAAGGTGGGGGAGAAGACGCAACCAAAGGAATGGTTGCTTGGGCGATGGGAGGAGGGAAGGAGGAGCGGGAGAAGGGATGGTGGGAACCTCAATGGTTATAGCAGTGGAAACATCCTGAGTGGATGTGCCTGTTGGAACACTCTCTCCGCTTCTTTCTCTGAGAGATGCCAGGGTTACAACCTGTTCTTGTGTGGTGGAGGGAGGGCTCTCAGGAGCTTCTTCTTGAGTGGCACTAGATTCTCCCTCTTTATCTTTACCTTTTCCCTTTGGAAAATGCTTCAGTCTGGCAGTGCATTGCCCAAAGGGGACGTGGTGAAATCTACTCCAAGGTAGATGAGGCCGTTCATTCTACACCAATGCTCTGTGCACTGCAATGTGCCCTTAACCCTCTCCTCAATGGTCTGAGGTGCCTTTGTTCTATCAATCTCGGTGAAATGGCCAATTGTCCCCATCCGTGTCTAGATATACCTGATCAACTTCTTGATCGGTTGTTTGGAAAGCTTTTGGAACAATGGCCACGCCATATTGAATAATTTCTGCTAGGGCCAGGCGGGAGTGATCCTTTCTCTGAGTTCGACCTCGTGATACAGGTCGATGTAGATGTCCTCGATTTGTGGAACATGGATCGGATCGAGTTTTTCCTTTGGGAGGTAATTTCATGGATCAAAGGTGGGCCTTGCCAGGAAATTGTGCTTTAGGTTAAGTAGTTCCAGCTCTCTGCGAACATTTCTCGGGCCTTGGTGTGAGAAGTGCAGGTGTACCTACCCACTGTGAGGGGGAAAGGAGTTCCACCCTTCTTCCTTTTCAGGCACTTCTCATGATATGTTATGAGCTGCCTGGACAGCTCCAATAGGATCAACTTAGGGCCTGCATACCTTGGTAACTTGGTGGGCTCCCCCAAGAAGTTGGCTGCTCTGAGATAGGTGAAAGTGGGGAATTGTGTAAATAATGCCCCCACTTCTCTGTTGCAGTTACTATGCTCTTGGTCATCCGACCGTGAGTCATATTGGGCCTCAAAGGTAGATGATGCCATAGAAGAAGGCATCATTGATCTTGGTGAACTATGGGATGTTGTTCTCCAGCTTCAATTCTGGGTAGTATTCATATATTTTTACCTGGGGCCACACCCCACATCGGCTCAGCGCTGGATAGTCTCTCTCTGAGGCTGCAGCATAGACTACGTAGGAGTTCATGTAGAACCTCCCCGTTGTGGTGAGTTGTTGGAGCTGCTCAGAGATGGTGCTGCTGATGATCTCTGCCCACTCAAAATGCTGATCAAGCACGTTCTTATTCATTGTTTCTAGATACCTGAGCATCCATTTGTGGAAGTAATGGGCATCAGAAAGCCCAAATACCCTACTTAGGAATGTAATGGTATCACTCAGTTCCTCAGAGAAGTCACTGCGGTGAATAACCTATGGCCATCTGGTTATTACCTTCTTATTTTTCAAATACACTTCGTTCATTAACTACATGCATTTGTCTTCATTTTCCTCCCATGCCTTGATGCAGTCTTCTTGGCTTATAGCCACAAAATGCCGGTGGTGGGGAATGCCTAGCATGATCTCAAAGTGCCGGGAAGTGAGGTTGATTATGACTTCACCCTTTTCATTCTCGACACACCTTGTGTCTTTGTTATAGCAGCGGGCCACCACCATCATAAACTCATTATTCACTGCACTAACGGGATTCCCCTGAAATGCAGACCACTGCCCACCAGTTTTCCATCCAAGGACTGCCTGTGACCCTTCTAGTTCTAGCCCAAAAATCTTCCATGTCTATATGGCCAAGTTCGGAATCTCTGATGTCTAAGTCACATTCTGCATGGGACTCGGGCATTCGACCCTTTGATATTTGTATTTCATCTCTTCCTCCATGAGTTTGGCCTTACCCTTTGACTTGGTTGGCCTTTTGCTTGATGTAGACATATGCGAATCTGAGTTCAGTGCTGATCTGCAAGAAGAAGGAGCGAAGTCCAATGCAGAAGAGCCATGTTAGCTATTAGATCATCCATCAAAGCTTTACAGAAAGAGGAGTTAGCAATTTAAAAGCTTCTAGGCAGGGCGCAAGAATATTGTAGGCTGCAGGGTCAATAAAGCAAGGCACACTGATGCGAGTGTTGCAAGGAAGAAAACAATGCCAAAGGGCACAGGGCGCAGGAAATTTACACATAACATCAATGTTGTTGTAGAAAATTTGTGCCTGCGCCAATATATAAGGTTTTAAACTGGGCACAAATAAGTTTGGTGTTGCATGGGAGCAGGATGCGCCAATGGTGCAAATATGGGACATGTTGCAGGGAATTTTGGTGTGCCAAGGGGCCTTGGGTGTATCACTGAACTTTAAGCGCGGGGGCCTTGGGCATGGCAAGAAGAGCTTGCATGGCACCTTTTGTTGTTGTAAGTGGGATTGCGCCAACACTTGTGTAAGGGATTTTCTTAGTTTTGTATGGCGCAGGAAGGACACATGCTGCAATCAGGGACAATGCGCCCTCTTGGCATGACTGTGTTTTATGTAACAAGAATGGCATTTGCGCCAAAGGAAAACTACAGGTGGAAATGTAACAACTTTACATTTTCTCTCTTCTTGGATAGGTTTGTGATTTTTAGGCCTTATCGACATGATTTGACAGTGAGGGGAACAGAGCAAAGAGGTCTGTTGGGTTCATTTCTGAGACAAAGCCCTCCAGGCCAGCAGATCTGAAAGGAGGGTAAAACTAGTTTGGGGGAAGCCTCTTAGGTTTATTTATTTATTCAATAGCAAGCAAAACCACAACAAAGCAACAAGAAAAACTCACAAGAAAAGCAAGAACCACTTACCGGAGATATATAGACTGGAAGAAATGAAGTGGGGTCCACGAACGTGACACGAGGATGACGGAGCGCTGACAGGTGCAGAGAAATAAAGTTTTCACGTGTTTTTCAATCATGAAAATGACAGGGCGGATGCGCCTATATATAGCCAAAAGTGTAATAAATGCACCACCAACCTTTTTAAAAGGGCGCACCAAAACATATGTTGACATAAAATATTTGCACCCTTTGGCGCGGGTATGTTTCTGTCAACAAGAAATTATCTGCGCCTTTAGCGCAGATTTAGGACTATCAACATGGGATTTTGAGCGCCTTGCGCACCACTTAAGGGCGCAACATTTTTGTTGTTGACAGGTGGCGCATGCGCCTGCGCATGCAAGAAAGGCGCATCATGGGGAGGCGCAACAATTGTTGTGCTAACACTCCAAAGGGTGCACCAAAGTATAAGGGGCACAAATTCAAAGGGGCACAAATTCATCTTGTGTTGCATGAAAAAATTTTTTTGGTATGTTACACCAAAAAAAGGACCAAAATGACTAGAAGAGTGACAACTCACTCGATCTCCAGCCTCCAAGAGGGATCACTAGGATCATCGCCCGCCACTTAGGATGACACCGCTGACCGATATCCTCCTCCTATGTCTAGGGCAACACAAAGATCCTACCATGAACTCATCCTCTCCGCCTAAGTCCTAAGAAAGTAACTCCTATGAGACTAGAGTCACCCTCTCTCGCACTCTTTTCGGCCCTCTCGGCCCGTAAAATCTCCCCGAGTGTCATGTCACTCGGATCGCTATCTCTCCCTCGCCCGACTCACCGACCTCCATGTCCTCGGTCTCCTCCTCCGTCTCTCTCCCAGTGAACTCCTCAAACTCAAAATCTATATCAATAGGGTCGTCATTGCTATGGGTGGGGCCAAGTAGGCTATCTCAAGTAAAGGTTCCCGAGGAGCACCAACTCTTGCTCAGTGCGACCACCCTCCTCGGCTGTAATAGGGATGCCAATAGTAACAACTATCTAACCTCGGCCCCCAGGACCGCCCCTAACCTCCCCGAACTGATCTAAACACTAGCACCACTAGGAGAAGCATATCAACGTAAGTTAGGACAAACTACTGAGGCACTCGATCAAAGGGGTGTGTCTCTACCTTCCTCATCCTATCCACAAGCTGCCCTGTAGTAGAGCAAGAAATCAAAGTGAAGGTCTCCTTACCACACAACCCTGTCATGGCCTGATAAGGTGTGGCCTCCATATCCTCAGTAGTTAGGGAAGTAAATGGCTAGTGGGGTGCTCTAAGCACCATCATATCTATCCATCTAGCTTCCCTCACAGCTTTGGGATCCGCCACCTCTATACCTCTCCCATAAGGGATGATACACTCATATACCCCTGCTCATAACCAAGGTCGATGGCTCAAGAATATTCCTATAAATGAACCACCCCTGTATAAGTTGTGATAGGTATTCCCAAGTACATCATCTCCCCGTGCATAAATCGACCATGTGCCTCAATCTGTGTGATGATGGGGGCCCAACAATAAATCAATGTATCCCCTCCCTTGTCTCTTATCAATCTCGAAGCAAGGATGCCCATAATAGCCTAACGGATGAAAGGGATGGGCAAGCCAAGAATAGAACAGACCTTCAACCTCTTCTTCAAACCAATGGAGACAACTACGTCTCCCATATAAGTGGCCCATTGAGTCACCTGAGATCTGGATACTGCTGTATCAAATGAAAGTCTCCTCCCAATAATTGGGACTCCCAAAATGCAATAGACATCCTCTAAGGTGATAGTCCACTCACCGACACTGGAAATTAGAAAGTGTTCCGATCTACATCCCAATAAGAAAATAAGTCACACAATATGTGACTGGCAGGTAATGTGGGGGACCCGTGTGATCCTTAATATGCCTACCCTCTGAAGAGTATCCTACTCATCCTGAGAAAGTGCATCTAGCACTGCTGGAAGCCAATCACTCTCTCTCTCTCTCTCTCTCGCTCCATCTAATGTACTCTTCCTTCTTCTGCAAAACACACAAAAACACGCAAAAAGGAGCAAGTTAGTATCAAGATTGCATTAGAAAAATCATTAAAGCAAGTAAGAATGCTAGAAATGCAAAAATGAACTCAAATTAATGTTGTTTTAACATTCTGAAGAGAACCACCACCACGGCGGGCGGTGGTTCCGTAACCACCACCTTAAAGGGCGGTGGTCCTGTAACCACCGCCTTTGGGCGGTGGTCCCTGTCTCACGTTTAAAAATGGGTCACGTGCCCTAAAATGCTCGAAAATGCTAAAAAATGACCATTTTGACTAAAACAAAAGCCTACCCATTAGGCACCCCCTAAGAGACACATTTAAAACTGAAATTTCTAAAAATACCCCCATGACAAAGTTTTCATCATTTTTAAATTTAGGGTTCAAAATGAATAATCAAGAAGAACTAACCTAAGATTTCATGGGTCGAGGTTCTCATTATGGAGGTCCGATCACTATCTCGATACGAATGTTTTGACTATATTCTCATTGAAAACCATCACCATGGGTCCCGAGCTCAAAAACTATCAAATCAACACGTGCAAATGAATAGGAAAATGGTTCCATTTTATATATATAGTGTTTTGATGCATTTTTGAGTGCCCTTTTGCAGATTTAGAGTGCCAATGAGGGTAAGTTCCCATCCCCGCACAAATGGTAAGTCCTCATCTCATACTAATTTAGTATTTATTTTCGATTTTTTTGTCTATCTCGCACTTGAGTCTTCTTTCCATTTTGTAGGTAGCAGGAACTTGGATGACGACATTTCGACACACTAAGGCGTGTTAGGTATAATTTCTAACTTCCCATATTGGGACCGCCATACTCGTACACACTTTGTTTTATGCCTCTTTATGGCTAAAACACTTCTTCAAGGGGGAATATGTATGTACCCAAAAATTTAGGGTACTACACCATCATAACGATGTTACACATTCCCTAATGATGATACAGTCACCTCGCAAGGTGTTCGTAACTAGAAAATATTGCAAAGTATATGTTAGCATCCTAAACACTTTGTCCATGTTCGTTATGCTTTGTTTTATTCCTCTGCCCTTCATTTCTTAGATTTTTTCCCTTTAGTGATGAAACCGCCACCCCGATAGGGTGATGGTCCCGTTCGCCACCTTGCTTAGGGTGGCGGGTCCTTCACACATTTTCTAGCACATTCTTTTGATCACGACTTGCATAAATTTTCAACTTTTACCAGCTTTTCTCCACCGCCTTGGCTCGTATTAATGTTTTATGTCCCCTGGAATAGTGTTTCTCCATTGTTTAATGGTAAAAGAGTTCTAATGGGAATCACCTTTGGGTGAATGTGAAATCTATAAATAGCCAACTTGTTTTCAAGCAAATGGCCCCTCAAAACTACCTCTCAACTTCTCATTTTCCATTGTTTAGTCTGTCAATTTCTTGTTTAGAGCTCATTTTGTTTCATGTTTGCATCCATGCTAGTTTTTCCTTTGCTTTTAAGAAGCCATTCAATCTTCTTGCTTCAGTCTTGTTCATAGTTGTCCATACAAATTAGTTTAGAGCAAAGTAGTGTTAGTTATAGATTGCATCCATTAGAGTTGTAGGTTGTGTTCTTCACAGAAGGTGGATTTAGAATCTCTCGGTACTCTTGCATTGTATTCCCACAATAAATCCCACTAGGAATTACATATGCCAAGCTCTGTCTCTTGTGTTGTCCCTCTCCTACTCACATTTTATTCGGTCTATATCCAAACTACCATTGTTTGAATACCTATTTTTGTTGATGCTAGCATATACATGCTCTTCTGGATTCACGTGAACATGAAGGAATGAGGAGATCATTCTGAGGGGACAAAGTCATACACTACTAGATTCACCACTGTTATGTAAATTCCAGGTTTTATCTGTCAAAGTTCTAGTTAAAATATATCAAATAGAGTAGTGAAACATTTCATTTCAGTTAAAATTCATTCTCGATATTACCAGGGAAGCTATGGGGATTGATAGTTTCTAAGAAGCTATGATTCATTCCTCACTTCTGAGGTAGGATCGAGAATCTTTCAATTAAGTTAATCAGCTATCTAGTTATTTAGGATAAACTCACAATTACACAAAGTAGCTACATCAGTGATACTTTGTTTGTTTTAATTTTGTTATTAGATTAGTTGTCATTTTCTAAATATATTAGATTAGTTTCTCTTTCATTTCCATTCAAAATCTTATCAAAAATACAAAAACAGAGGAATACATATATGTTGTAGATATATCTTGCATAGTTAATTTATTTCATTTCAGTTAGGTTTATATTAATCTTGTATGACAATCACGGGACCTAGAGAGCCCAGGGAATACGTTTTTGAGCCAATCGTGCCTCAACCAAATATTGTTGCAGCAATAACTGACATAGACCAAAATCTTAGAATACAGGTCTTCCAAACAACAACAGACCTACAAGAAATCAGCTCACAGTTAAGGGGATTAAACATAGAAGACGACAAAGCACACACATTCTCAAAATTAGAAAAACTATAGACTACCTTGATAGATATCTATATGACCATAGGAGGTCCATAACAACCACAAACTTATGGTTGTGATCTAGAAATCCCACAACCCATCGGACCTACAAATCAATCCAATGTTGACACTTTGGTTTGTGAACATTAGTGTTTAGATCCTCTCCACTCCCAATAGACATTATCACACAACTCTCATTATTAAACGTAGAAATTAATCAATCTAAAGATTTTGGGATTAAACCAGAGAATCGTCCATAAAACACCAAAATATCCACTACATATTTAGCCATTCAATTTTCATGACCTTATCGGAGGTAGGTATACGAAGCACCCACAGCTTTATCTTCCATGTATTCCACAACCCGTAGATCAAATAATGACAGAGCTCGATATTTATTGGAGCCTTCAAGCAGCTATCCTTGTCAAACGACCTATCACACTAGTTCAGTTAGGAGGACCTTCTTTTCTTTAGATTCACAAATCCCACCATTTCATGTTGAAGACATAAGATTATGTAACTAGCTTATCTGCATCCCATGTGTATTCCAGACCACCGGCTATCTCGGACAACCTCGAGAGGTTGGGTATGGGAAAGTCACTTCTCGATTATCATTCTTGCATGTCACTTTTTTGTCGTACAACCACTCTTCACCCTAACCAATTCCCCCATTTTAATATTTCACATTCTACCTTGGTTTCCCATCGATACCAACAACTGGAAATAAAACCAAACACATGTCAATTTTTTTTTTACTAAGGGAAAATAGTTTTGAAGGGACTATACCTTGAATACAAAAGGGCTCAAAAGCCAGATAGAAAATATTAAAGAAGCAGTACAGAGAAGGGCAGAATAGTCAACCAAGGAAGGCTCAACAGCCAAATATTACAATAAAGGAGAAAACATGATCTAAATGTACAAAGATCCAGAGAAAAGAAGGAAAGAACAAAAAGGAACCAAAAGAGAAACAACATAAGGAGCCCCACCGCAAAACAGCTCCAGAACCACCCGATGACAGCCACATCGCAGCCAAAAAACAACATCACTACAGCCCTTTACTTGATGGCTCTGTCAATTTTGGTTTTGATAGCCTGCAGTGACATGAAGAAGGCAATGGCAGTGGCCTGAGAGGGGTCTTGAAGATCAGCTTGGGCAATTGCAATGTCCCTTTTCTCTTTAGGGCCCCATATATCCTCATTGATCCCACTTAAACTGCAAACACTGTGGACATGTTGCTCAATGAAGTTGTAAATGCTTTTGAGGGCAGACAATATGCAGTCATTTCAGCTTTTAGCATTCCCCAATCTGCCATCCAGGGACTGTAGTTTCTTGAAAATTTCACCAATAACCCCCTCATCCTCCTCACTTTGAAGGATCCTTTTACCCTTAGCTCTTTCCATGTTTTTTATAGCTCCTTTGAGCTCTTGAAGCTCCTTTTCTAATCTTTCCACCCTATCCAGCAAATCCTCCTCTTTGGGCTCCTCCATGGCTTCTGGATATGCAGAAGGCTTTCAGCTAGTTCTAAATCCTTGTGGCTCCTTAGGACACATTGGGAAGTAGGGATTTTGGCTTTGAGGCTCTTGCTTTTCTTGCTGGAGGTCGCATCTTCATTCTTTCTTTTTAGCAGGGGGTAGTGGGAGCAGTGTGGGCAGGAGTAGGTATGGAGGAGGGAGGTGGGATAGGATTCACCGGAGGGTAGTTGGAGAAATGGCGGTGAATCAAAAGGATAAGGCCTTGGTGTAAAGGGACAGCCCTAGAGTGGCTTTGAACTTCCCTTATGGATTTCTCCAAGGAGTTAATCAGATAATGAGGAAAGCTGATAATGTTATTTCTACAAAAATGATTCAGAAAAATTAGATGTTTTTGAGGTATAGTCACATATCTTCCTTCAAGGGTAACATACCTTACCACCATTTTGGCTAGTTCAGCAAATGGTTCAGGGATCGACTCCACCTTGAGGCCAGCAGTCACGAACTCAAGATTCTCTCCCTCTTCCAGAAATTTCTTGGTTTCAACCTCCCTGTCTACCTTTTTATTGAAGAATTTTGTGCCTTCCAGGCTGAGGCCCGTGATCTGAGCTATGAGCTCTTCTGTGATTTCCATTTTCATGTTATTATATTTGACTATTTTGTTCTTCCAACCCCAGGTGAACTTGATAGAGATGTCCTGGTCGAAGCCTTGGATCCTTTCGATGAAATTAGATAGGCCCCCGATTTGCAGGTATTCCCACAGCTCCGTGTTCTCTTTCCACTCAGGGTTGTGGGTCGGTTCGGTTTTGCATGGCGGCCCCCCCATGTTTCCTCTGCACCTTTTCCTGTTCTCAACGGTAAAATAGCTATCAATGTGCGGAATAGGCCAAACTTTGAACTTGGAGTTTAAATCATTCCTTCCCATGAAAGCTGATTTAATTATTATGCTACACTTATTATTACCCCACGCCTCGGCTTTCCTCCTATACCAAGGAATGATGACAGCCCCGCCCACACAGATCGCAACAATCATCCAAATATTTTGTGATGTCATCCACATGTACTTGGGGATCCACACATTAGCGTCAAAAAAATAGCCGTTAGTTATGATTTTCACTGCCATGAAGATCAATGATTATGGCTTTATTGACATGAGCGGGCAGAACGTCCCCGCCAATCCAAGTTTGAAAGGGATTATTAACACCGAAGTTAGCCAAACTCCAATGACCTATTTCCTTCCCAAAAGTAGGTGTGGGTGATTTGGACATTTACAAAGATTTTCAATTAACAAACATAACTACCAACCATTTTTCCATACATCATCATAACATCGACCAATTTATCATTTCATATTTTCACACAACAAATATTTGGAAATTTAAGCCATAACATGCATATACATCACCATTTGTTTCCTTTATTACCAATAACTTGTAACTTAAATCAACATGAAAAATTAACTCCACCTTGCCTATAACTCCGACTCCATCCATGCCTATGACCTGACTCCACCATGCCTAAACCAACTTGACTCTACCATGCCTAAACCAACCTGACTCTACCATGCCTAAACCAACCTGACTCCACCATGACTAAACCAACTTGACTCCATCCATGCCTAAGCCAACCTGACTCCATCCATGCCTAAACCAGCCTGACTCCATCCATGCCTAAAGTACCTAGTTTCCATCACATGTACAAATCATAACAAGAAATCATATACATCAGTCTAACATCATACCATAAACATCATCATATATATATATATCTTTAAAATCGTGTGTCTATACAACGTATACTCAGATGCCAAATCCATACAAATATCTCAAATATAGTGTCTCAATATCTTTGGCACGTGAGCCGATATCATATAAAAGAGTTGAAAAAATCATGTCAAAACCTCACCATCATCGGCACATAGAACAATATATATCAAGAATGTCATCAAACGATGATATCAATCATCTCCCCCATCGATGTCTGAACCTGTCTCCCCTAACTCCTCCTCTTCTACTCCCATGCAACACCCAACAACCACCTCACCACTTACTATAGGCCTCGTTCTAACCTCTGATGGCCCCTCACCTCGGGTTGGCCTCCATACACTAGTGGCCTCACCCCCGCTCCTATCTCTCGGGCTTGCCAACCCCTGTACTCTCCACACTAGGAGTATGGAACTTGGTCCTCTCACTCAAGGCTCAAGCAGTTGTGCTCTATACTTGGCATAAGATGGGACATCTATCCCTGTGGCCATCAAGTGATCTTGATAGTATTGTGCCTCACCTAGGGCATCCCTAAACTTAGCCATTGATACAGTCTACGGAGGCGCCATCGGTCTCAGCCCCTATACCTGTTTCCCAGGACCCTGTCCCGCTTCTACCCGTAATAAGGACCTTATCACCGTGCCTATACCGGGGCCTATGTCGGTCTATGTAGTAATCTGGGGCCCGTAGGGCCAAAATCAGGCCTATTCGGGACGATTGGTCCTACAACCCTATGACATTTCCTGTAGGGTGGCTACCTACCCCCCATCTCCATCTCCACCTCGTGTGAGTGTTTTCCCAGTAAAACTATGATCTAGGCCTAAAGGCCCACCACCATGCTGTAATGTGGCCACCTTTACCTGTGACCCCATCGATGCCCCTCTAAACCAATAATTTGGGCCTTTAATATGACCACATGTCCCCGTAACTGCCTCTCTCGACCGTGAGGTTAACCACGTCTAGCCGCTTCTGGGTCTCAGGTGGTGCTACTCATAGTTGGGCTACCCACCATTGTCTATATGCATCTATGCGATGACATCATCTATTTTTCGGTCCACCGGTAGCTCCTCCTGCTTTGGCACTATAAGTCAGGGATGGAGACATAGGTCTTTCCACATCATCCTTCCTATACTACATAAATGGTGGTGGCACATCCTAGGTGATGCAGCCTAGAATTCAATAGTACAAGCCCAATAAGACCCTAGATGCAATCGGAAAATCACTCACCTAGGTTGAACACTCACTCAAAGTGTGCAAAGGTACTAGGTCCTCTCGTATGATTTTTATTGCAATATGTTAACATGATGAAGACTTAACACATGCAGTTCCATTACTAACACATAATTCTACAGAGCATACCAGATCTATACCTAAGGGAGAATAGAATTAAGTATTAACCATGATGATATCAAGAACATAATATATTCAGATACATGTAGAACTAACACTTAGATTTAGCCAATATCCTCCATTATATTAAATGCAATAAGTATATAGAAGCTTCATTACAACAACAGTAGTATGCGCGTAACAAATTTAGTAGCATAATCTCCCTATGTATGCACACCTATCTCTATATATCTACTACATAGTTTACTACATACTTATAAGGGTGGGGACTTTCCCTTCATTGCTTATCTAATCACAAAATAGATTGCATGCTATTATTAGCCACACGTTGTTACAAAAATAGCCACACATGCAAGTGTGCTAACAATAGACTACTATTAGTTGACTTGACAGTAGTAGATCTATTTCCGGCCTATGTCCATGTAAAGCACTTCCTGGCTAATCCTCGAAAAATATCCAATGCGTGACGTGCAAGTCTTCAATCGGTTTGAGTGCTCCACATGCTATCTCTGAAAATAGATCCTTGTCATGAAAATAGCTAAGTCCCGAACATGTTTCTATTCTTTGTGTGCGATCCTTTCCAATAATTCCATGCCTTTGAATGTGCTCTTCTCTCCTGCGTGAACCTTCTATATTTTCTTTACTAAGTTCTAGGGTCTAACTGATCAACATTACCCCACACTAGTTGTATTTCCTGCAATGGTTTGTCTCTAAAATGAATCAAAGAATAGACGAATAGAAAGAATTTGGATGAATGAAAGAATGTTTTTACCTCCGCAATTTCTTCTTCAGTAACTTGAAAAATTAATTCAGGATATTCCTCCCTAATCTCAGCCTACAAGTTATTCACTCAACAAGTGCTTCCTCTTCTTTTTCGAAATTTCACAATAATGGACTCCAGTTCATCCTTCGCAATCTCTCCTTTCTCATTCTACAAGACCAACACAATGTTGGACATTGCAGTCATCCTTCCCTCTAGAAAATCCATCTTCTACGTAATGAGTTTCCCAAGCTCCTCTAGCTGATCCTTGTGTGGTTCTTGGGCTGTTACTAGGGCCTCACGCTTCTGTTTAACCATTGCTAATATTTCTGTGCGGCCCAATGTGTCGTCCCTCATCACTTTCTAGACCTCATTATTCTCCTCTAGGGTTTTTATTTTTATGAGCACCTCTGGAGCTATAAAGATGTTGAAGGCTTGCTCTACCTTCTTTAGTTCTTCCCGCTACACTTGCAATAGTCCTTCATATCATGTAATATTTTACATCACTAAAGCCTTTTCTTACTCTGCATCTTGTGATGGATCCTTTGGCACTAGCATGCACAGAGGTTCATCTTCAAGGACTAAGTCCACTAATTTACTTACATAGTGTATTACCGAAGGAAACTTCTTTGGTACCTTTGGCTCTAAGTGTGGCATTTCATTCATGAAATTATCACTAATTTCCTCCACGAGGCTAATAAATTAAACATTCTTCTTCTGTGCTAAGTCTCTTTCTTGAGTTAGGTGTGCTATCTCCTCATCCTTAGTTTTGATATCTTCCCTTAGCACCCTAATTGTGGTAGCTTTGTCCATATTTTGCCTTGCCACCTCTATTGAGACTTTTACTAATGCATTTCTCACTTGTTCATCCGGCATAACAATAGGCTTTATTGTTATATGTCTATTCTCGAGATGTCTTTTTCAACCTCCTCGATAGGCATGACTCCTCACACACATAAAAATCCAGTTCATCCATGTGCATGTGCATCAACCATGATAATTGCTTCCTTGTGAACATTGTTGCCATATCATCATCTATTAATTCCTAGCTTTATAACTCATTCTATGTTAGTGTGCTCTAGAAATGGGTGTAGATAATTGTACTGTGTCCTCAACATAACCCATGGTTGGTGGAATGTGCTCCCCACTTGTTCTTCTTGACTGGGTTGCTTAGGAACTTGAGCTTCCAGATTTGGGACTTGTGTTTCCATGTCTTGAGAAGTCTCAATAGCTATCTCATATGTTCCCTTTTCTTCCTTTTCAACTTCCTTCATTTATTCATCTTCTTGTCCTTCTACGTCTCTGTAGGTGTAGGAGAATCGTGTACGATTTCCTCTAACTCTTCTCGCTTCCTCATTCAATTTTATTTTCCTTCTCCTTCTCATTGTCTCCTTATGTGGAGAGAGTCAGTAGTGATCTCGTACACTATTTTTAGAGTATCACCTTGGGTCCTTGTTCTCTTGAACACTCTCCTTTGACTACATCCAAGTCCTCATCATCCCCCTCTTGTGGCCGAGGTGGTGTAGTTATGCACTCAAGGTCATCCTTATCTCATACAATGTCTTCTACCTCTATGTTCCAAACCACCACTATCTTCATGCCCATCCTCCTCATCCTCTACTTCAATTGTCTTTGTGGGCTTAGGCACCAGAATGTTCTCCATGGTATGCTTACCCTTCGGTGGTTCTAGAAGTGCGAACCCATATTCAACATACTTGTTGTTTTTTGGTTGGGCTTCGCTTGGAGGTACACCAGTGTTGCTACAACATCTCCAAAACTAAAACTTACCGGCTTTATGCTCAACACATCTGAGATGAGCCTTTCAATATATGCATTACGTCTTGGATATACATACTTTTTCCTCAGTGTGTGGTAGTCACAGTCTACCTTATCTACATTAAATGTTAGTCAGTGTGCATTTGAGAACCTATGAACTGATGCCTAAAAATACCTTATTGTGAAGGCATACGATAGTTTACACCATGGGCTCCAATCCCGTCCTTCATCACAAATCGCATGATGCAAAAATGTTGGTATACGGAAAATTGAACTACCTTACCCACCACTGATGGTAAATCCTTTGGTATGTACCACTCTTCTTTGAACACTTTGCACAGAGCCTATTATACCATTTCTCATCCCTCTACTTGACTTGTTTGGTAATCAACCCTTCACAAAAGTAATGTTTAATTGCTCAGAGGTGACTTGTTCTCCATAGGATACTCCCAAACCTTCTCTTTTGGTCTATCTAGAACACCGATCTCCATGAATACCGTAGAGACAACACAACAGCCCCAAAATTGATCTTTCCTCCGAACAAAATTCTTTGAATATAGTTTCGTAATGTAACTTTGAAATGTTATAGATCACTCCTTCAAACATCTTTTAGCAATGTGCAGCCACATGGTGTTCATTTGTGATGACCTCTCTTGGTCATTTAGTTTTGTCACAAGGTTCACGACTACCTACACAACTAGGTACTTTTTATCTTTTCTATGTCCATGCCACATGGAACCTTTTGTACCTCGGTTCCTCTCCTAGTCTCCAGCACTGTGGCCTTGTCCATTTAAGTCCTCCTTGAGGTCTTCGAGATGGAGCCTTTAACCCCGTGAATGTGGAGATCAGCACAGCTGAAATCTCTACTTTACATCTTGCGGAGTAGAAGAAGTCTTCGTGTACTTTTCTCATGAGCCATTGGTATAAGGGCTCATATATTCTAAAGTAGGAGAGATCGTATCACCGATATACTCCAATATTCTTTAATAACTTCTTCCCAAAGGTCATCATAAACCGGAATGTCCTTTGTTGTGCGCTTATTTATCTTCGTGTTCAATAGTACATCTAGCTCCTTATTTTCTATGGTATGATGGTTGTACTCACTTATCTTGATTTTCCAAATGTGGGAATGCCACTCCTAGCCTACTATAACCCCTATGGATATTGCATCTCTAAAAACTTTCTCTCGGGGGTGATTTCTTCTTCCTCCATAACTACCTTCTTCTTTCCCTTAACTCCTGTAGCACTTTCCTTCTTTGGTGCCATCTCTACCCCGAAACCCTCTAAAAATACTCGTCTTTTGAATTTTTGTAACATGCAAATTAAACCCCACCTCAAATATTTGTGCCCTAGTGGAAAATTCCTGCCCTAGCTTGGTTGTAATGTGTCCGCTTGTTGGGTTCCTAAAATATTGACTAAGTGCACCAAGGCGCGTGAGGCACGCAAGACATGGATCAAGGATGGGCATGTAAGAAGAAAGCCTCTAAGGCCCAGTGGAAGAAAGGTGTGTAGAATAAGGCACGAGAACAGAGCTTAGGTTTTGGGACTTAGCTATTTTTCACTTGAAGAGCCGGATCTCGACCACGCATGCAGAGTGAATCGGTGTCATTCTGATAAGCATGGGGCCCACTTAAGAAATATGCTTAGCGATGGAGGAAAAAGCGGGGACCATCATGTCAAAACATGTAGATCCCATGCTAGAGATCAAGCACATATAAGAGACCATCATGGTAGAATGTGTAGACCCCATACCCAAGGAATGTGTTCCCATGGAAATCCAATAGGATGCCTATATATATGAGTGGCCATAGAAGAACAAAGAGGGGATCAAAGGATCAAGAGATAGATATACATACTATGGAGTAATGCATTAAGGGGCTAGGATGTAAATTTTTCTATGTATGGATGAAAGACATGACCCTCTGTCATGTATGACTTCATTCATCAAGTTGTGGTATTCTAAGTGGATCCACTGATTGTAATGAGTAGGAATGTAATGAGGATACAAACATGAATGAGCATGAGTATAGTTGATTTGATCCATTTCTATATCATTTCATTTTTGTTCATGGATGTTATGTAATGGATGTAAGATCTTATGTATTTTCCTTCTTGTTGTATTCTATCTGATTATCTGCAAGTACTTTCTATTTGGAATGAATGCATTTGTCTAGAGACCGCTCTGAGTCTGATGATGAATGTATGTCTCATTGCCACCATTATTCATTAAGTTCCTAATCTAGATGATGTTTTCCCACTTAACTCACATAAAAGAGAGACTTGACACCTGTGCGTGCCTCGGTGAGCACTCAGTTCCCACTAGGTGATAGGCCGGTGTGCATGGGATTCCCCTGTTCTTCTAGTGGGTATAAAAATGACTACATCTTGGTTCCATTTCCGGGACCTCTTTTCGAAGTTGTAGTGGGAAATGGCATGCATCTTGATCTATGTAATGAGTAATGACAGAGTGTTTAACTTTGGAAAGTGTTGAATCATGGTTCAAGAGCACAGAGGATGAATTTTCTCAGAGATTTAGCACTAGGTCTAAGTTTGAAACATGTAGATGGGTAGAAGAGAACCTCTACCATGAGTTATATGAAACATTTTTTTGTTGCTTCCCAGTAGAACTGTATGAATGGCTCTTAGCATATGCATCTAGATCAAGATGGTATTATAGATCACACACATGGACCCAAGAAGAATACCAAAGACTCCAAAGATACTGATTTAACATGGACCCTTGATGTGGATCATTGCTAGGAAGGTTTGTTTTCTAGCTACACTCTGTGAGTACGTTATTTCTACATACTCCTATCTAGAAGTTATTGAGTTTGAGTTTCGTGGGAGTCGAGAGGATAATTTCTACAAGTTTTCCTTTGGAAATGAATATTTTGATTGTTACCTTGGGTTTAGAGGCATTTCCAATGGTCAAGCTAAACCATTCCGAGCGCTGGCGAGGAAGCTAGTGTGGGGGAAGATGACAGATCTTGCAGCGAACGAAGGAAAGGGAGGAGAGACGACTCGTATGGTGAAGCATGTGAAAGAGATATTGTTAGACAATGTGATGTTGTAGGTGTGATGGATATATGGAGGTAGATGTTACATGAAGGATTTGACGTTCACGCAGAGGGACATGGAACCTAAGCGCCTATGATACCCCATCTTGGCAAGTGCGTAAGAGAAACCATCTCAACTTTTGATGAGATTTTGTCAGTGGAGAGAGAAGAGCCATTGGCATGTATCTGAACCCACCTAGTGACCAAACCTTGGTGCCCGGCTTTCCAATTCACGAGGAGAATTCTATTGCCCAAGTTTTTATTAGTGGGAGTGACCGATCTACACCCAGGAGATATAATTTCTCATTCAAAACTTCTATGGCTACGCATATTCTAGTTTTGGAGGGATTTTTGGACAAGGATCAAGCACACCAGCCTTTGGTCTCACATCTGGGAGTGGCATGGGGTACACTATTAGTAGTGGGGCATCATCATAGACTATCGGCGTGCCAGATTCGCCTGGGACCGTGGGGACCCTTGGCATGACTAATATAGGACCTAGTGGACCTAGTGGATCTGGTGGATCTGGTGGAATAGGACTTGGTGGACCTAGTGGATCTGGAGGATCAGGAGGAATAGGACCTAGTGGGCCTGGTGGATCCAATGGTGGAGGAAACACTAGAGGAAACCAAGGATTTGGCTCAGGAGGACAAGGACCCCAAAAACCCCCTCAAGTTTTCTTTGAGATGTCGTTACATTTTCCAAAATATAGAGGTATTGAAGATGCTGCAGAGCATGTTCACAAGTGTGAGCTACTATGGTGCGTGAAGGGGATCACTAGCCCAGAGCGGAAGGCAAGTCAGTTTGTAATGACATTGCAAGGGCACGCATATAGTTGGTATAGGAAATATGACCCTCATCAGACGGTGGTGGATTATACTACTCTAAAGAATGCCTTCCTAGCAGAATTCCACATTCCTGAGTTCAAACAAAAGAGCTTCGTCTGCTCAAGGACATTCGACAAGGATGGTAGAGAATGTGTGGGAGTATGACACACACTTTAAGACTCTCCTATCAAAATTTTCATATGACATTCACCCTTCACAACATGCTCAATGGTTTGTTGGAGGGTTGATAACACCCTTCAGAAGAGCTTTATCTCATAAAACTTTCACAGATCCACGCGAAGCGTTGGAGGCTGCTCTACGTGCGAGGCTGTTGGAAGTGTTGATACTGGTGTTAGCCCATTTTTGGAGGCTCAAATCATGGCTATGGCTAAGTAGTTGGAGAAGTTGTCTGCAAACTCAACGCATGAGACTCGTAGTGGGTTATGGTGTACAAATTGTGAAGTAGAGGGGCATGTCAAGGATAATTTCCCCCGAAGGACAGTATGTACCATAACAATAGATTGTGATATTTTTCATGGGGACCATGATGTGAGTAAATGTCCCCTATTGCAGCGCGTGATGTGAAAGAATGTGTCCTACTACTTCTTGTAAGATCTGCACCTTTATAAACCATGATACTAAAGATTGTAGAATTATTGACCAGATCCATGAGGCCATTTCTCATGGGGTGTGCCATACCAACATTGCTAGTTATAAAGGAAATGATTGAAGTTATGAGGAGCAAGCAGATGAAGGCACATGTAGAAGATGATTTAGAGTAGAGGATTTTTGGTCATGGTAACAGGGAGGAGGAAGAAGTGAGTTCCCATGTGGAACCTATTTCAATCATGGATCTATAGACCACTACAAGTGTGAGTGTCTAGATTTGTTGCAGTGCTCATGGTGTGGGAAGAAGCACAAGTATGAGGAGTGCCTGAGTTGTTTGAGCATATGAGTTAGCAACACTGGAAGGATAAGGGCACTTGCAATGGTAAGCATTAAGAAAGTGGACACCCAATGGATGCCACGAGTAGCACGCGATGCAAGCTTGGAACCTATTTTGGTAACCACAAGAGTAGAGGCCGTGTGCGCAAAGGAAATACCAAGGCAAAAGAACCTAGTTTCAAGGGAAGAAGTGGTACATGGAAGGTACCTGACCCCTGTGCATCAAAAAGAGGTATATCAAGATACCATGGACATGATTTGGAGTTTATAAGGGGAAATCTAGTGTCTAAAGGAGCAATCTAGGAGAGAAGAGCAAAGAAGGAGGGTTGAGGTGCCAAAAAGATGACCTGGATGAGGTCAAGGAGGTATGTAAGATGCTAAGGCAAGAGAATATTATTCCCTTGCTTGGAGCATGGTTGAGAGAGAAGGTACCACGTGTGGGGGAAGAACATGAGAGGCAAGTCTTGCATGTAAACCTTCCCCCTCACAACCTCGACTATGATAGGGAGATCATGTTGAATGTGGTCATGGATGGATGGATCCTTAGCAATATCCTCATCAACATAGGCGCAAAGGTCAATGTTCTAACTTTGGACACTGGCATCGATGGGAAGTCCGACATTACAACCATCTTCAAATATGATGTATATGGAAAACAAACCAAAGGTAATTCCCATAGGAGTCTTGAAGGATGCAACTATCACCATTCAGGGAGCTAAGTTTACTTTGGACTTCAAGTCTTAGCGCTCGGCCGAGGTAGATAATTTCCCAGACTACTTGGGTGCCCATGGTGTTATAAGAACAATGCAGATCTTCGGTTCAAAAAAGGGTACATTAGCTTTGAAAATGAGGAGGAACGTGTCATCATACCCCTAGCTGATGGGAAGTCAACACCCTATACTGAACCTTTGGGAGAAGAGGTCCTGGATAGGATATATGTGTGCTCAATCAGGATCCAGAGATAATCCATCCTACTAATGGAGTTATCCAGTTTGAAGATGCCTAGTTGGTGAGTGACACCACCAGTATAGCATGTGATAATTGGGCGCATGGAACCTATGAGTTAATTAGACGACACTTGAGAGGATCGGTGACAAAGGTGACAAAGGCGTGCACTGTCTAGTACCTAGGAGGAAAGGAGCTACCTAAGTACTCAAGAGGAGCCTTCCCTGAGATATTTTTGTAGAAGATGGAAGCTCAATGGAAGGAAGAAAAGGAACGAAGAGGGATGCTAAGTTACGTCCGCATCGTAATTGTTTTGCATTGGTGGGAAACACGTTCGGATAACCTTCTGCAGGAGTGGCGTGAGGTGAGAATTCCCTCTTCTGCTTCATTTCTCTAGAAGTAATGTGCCCACCACCATAAAATATTACCATGTTAGTGAGCCCACCCCTTTCCACATCCAAGCATGTGAGAGAGCATGGAGACAAGGAGTTGAGGCTTTACCACCATCCCTCTGGATCCATAAACTATATTCTACACTATAAGGTTGCACACACGTAGTACATCCATTCTAAGACACACCACAAAATAGGGAATTGAAATATCTAGTGGATGATCTCATCCAAACGTTTGAGTATCGAAGCACCAAGCCATCGGTGGATAATGCATTGCAGTAGGTCAAGCACCTTAGGATGGTGGATAGTGCCAAATTAGAGGATAAGCTTGTAGAATTTCTAGGAGAGCCATGTTTGGGTGGAAATTTTGGTGAGGATGAATATGATGAAATAAAGTTGGAGCATGCATGTGTACCGAAAGAAAAAGGCAAGATGGTCTATGTCATAGACAGTGAAGAAATGGAAAATTTAAAGGTTAACCATTCTATAGGCTTGTGCAAAGTAATGGATAGTGCTGATGAGATGGCGCATGCCTATCATGAGCCTTTAAAGACAAAGAAGGTTAATATTGGGTCAGAGGCGGAACCCAAGGAAGCTATCATTGGAGATTATTGGTCGGAGAAAGAAGTCTCTAAGATCATTGATCTTTTACATGATTTTGAGGATTTATTCCTGCTGGGTATCATGAGCTCAAAGGTGTTCACCACTCCTTGGGGGAGATGAGGATAAAGTTTAGGTAAGGTGCCCACCGATCGAGAAGAGACCGTAATGGATGAATCCTAATCTACACATAAAGGTCAAGGAGGAAATAGACAAGATGATAGAGTCAGGAATCATAGAAGCTATGGAGGAGTTAGAATGGATAAGTCCAATAAAAAAATAATGGGAGGATACATATATGTGTTGATTATAGGGATTTGAATGTAGTATGTATCATTGATCCTTTTCCAACCCCATTTACTGAGGAGATCTTGGAAGGAGTGGCAAGGCGTGAAGTCTACTCTTTCATGGATGGGTTCTCAGGATATCACCAGGTGAGGATTGCAAAGGAAGACCAGAGAAAGACAAATTTCACCACCAAGTGGGGAATTTTTCCTATACGGTCATGCCTTTTGGGTTGAAGAATGTACCAATGTGTTCTCACGCATTGTAGTATAGGCTTTCCAGGACTTCATCCACAAGTTTCTCCAAGTATACCTTGATGATTGGACCATGTATGGATTGGTCAAGGACCATTGTGACAACCTGCGGTTGATGTTTGAAAGGTGTTGGCAGTTGAGGATATCCCTCAACATCAAGAAGTGTGTATTTTCTACCCCATTTGGGACCCTATTGGGGCACATCATATGTAAAGAAGGCTTGTTGGTGGATCCTGCCAAAATTACAGTGATTGTGGGATTAGGAGAGCCAATTAGTCAAAGCATAGTGCATGGATTCCTTGGACACATGGGCTACTACCGGAAGTTCATCAAGGGGTATGCAAAGATCACCATTCCTTTAGAAGAGTTTCTCAGGAATAAAAGTTCCTTTCACTGGGGAGAAGTGCAACAGGGTGTTTGACACATTGAAGGATAGGCTTGTCACCATGCCTATATTACATTTTCCTTCTTGGGACAAGCCCTTCTATGTTCATGTGGATGCATCTGAATGTCCATTGGGGTAGTGCTTGCACAACCTGGTGAATGAATTATTGATTACCCTTTATGCTTTGCAATCAGTGAAGTTGACACTAGCAAAACAAGACTATACTACAACCGAGCGTAAGGAATTATCTATGATCTACATGCTTCATAAGTTTAGGTAGTACCTACTGAAACTCCCTTTATCTTCTACACTGACCACATGGCATTAAAATATTTGGTGAACAAGCCCATCCTACAAGGGCACATATGCTGGTGGGTGTTGCTATTCCAAGAATTTGAGTTCACCGTAGTGGTCAAACTAGGTAAGAGTAAATCCAGACCTGACCATTTGTCTAGGATTTACTCAAGTGAAGATGCATGAGAATCGAAGATACCATTCCGGATGCACGCTGTTTAGATTACAGCATGCCCTCAGACTTGGAGGATATTGTTGTGTTCCTTAAGATGGGTATGGTGCTAGAAGGGATGAATACATTAGATAGGAAGCAACTAGCCATATGCACCGCGCCCTACATGTAGATCAATGGGGACTTATACAAGCTAGGACGTGATGAATTTTTACGTAGGTGTGTGTTAGAGCATGAGAGCCTCACCATCCTAGAAAAATCACATAGAGGAAGTGTATGTGGGAATTATGCAGCAAAGCCACCACATGTAAGATATTAATGCAAGGATTGTGGTGGGAGACCCTGTTTAAGGATTGTAAGGAGTATTGTAAAGCATGTGACCATTTTCGACATTGGAAAGCTGGATGAAGGGATGAAATGCCATTATTCCCCATCCCTACCGCTAAACCTTTTGATAAATGGGCTATATAATTTGTAGGTCCTATTGCACTAGCAAGGCATAGGATTGGATCACACTATGTGATCACTTGCATGACAGACTATTTGACAAAGGTGGGTAGACAGCCCCAACTAAGGACTGTATAGCTGCTACAATAGCAAGATTTTGTGGGAGAAAATTATCGTGAGGTATGCATGCCGTTTAAGTTTAACCAGTGATAGGGTTACACATTTCTTGAATGAGACCATGAGGATCCTGTTAGCAGAATTCATGGAGGCTCATCACAAAACTAATCCCTACCACCCTCAAGCAAATGGAACAATTGAGGCATTTAAAAAATACTTAGTCACACATTGACTAAGATCTGTGATGTCGGGAGACAAGATTGGGATGAAAAGGTATTAGCTATGTTATGGGCTTACCGTAAAAACTTATAAATAACTAAATAAATCCACACCATTTCAATTGGTGTTTGGCACGAAAAAGCTATCCTACCGGTTGAAATCATGTTACCTTCACTATGTATAGCGTGTGCAAAAGGACTAGCTGATGAGAAAGCATGGGAGGAAATGATTTATGAACTGATAAAGCTAGATGAAAGATGATCACTTGCCAAGTGGAGCCAAACCACAAAGAAATAAAATAGAAAGCATGGCATGATCGCCACATTAGGAACAAGAAGTTTGAGGTTGGGCAGATGGTCTTACTATATGATTCTAAGTTTCTGTACCATCCTGGAAAGTTAAAAGTGCATTGGTTGGGTCCTTACACCATCTCGTACATCCTTGAGTTAGCGCATGCCGATTCAAGTGTTGGATGAGACAATATTTCTAGGACACTTCAATGGGAGTAAGTGAAGCCCTACTATAAATAAATCTTCTTGGTGCTTATCAACAAGGTAATATTACCGCTTAGTTTAGGTTTTTCTCTTGAGTAGTTTTCTTTCTTGTGTTTCCCTTTCTCATTGTTTTTTTTTTTTGTGCCTTGGGCACCAATAATCTCATTAATATCTAGTGAAGGTGTATATGCACAGAGGACCACATCATTTTAGTGTGGGGTGGAGTCGATGGAAGATATTGAAGTGTGAGGTGCCAGGAAGGATTGGATTATAAAGCCGGTTGAATGGCCCTGTGAAAAACATGTAAGGAAAGGTGAAAAATAATGGTGGGTGTCAGGAAAATGCTACATTGGGGATCCACATACAAGATAAGGAGAAGCGCATAAGCAACATGAGGTAGGAAGAGCAAGAATCGTGACAGAAGAAGTGCCTTCAAGCAAGTACGCACGTGCAAGAGTATCTTGTCTAGATGGTTTGGTTTCGAAAGAATTTTGGAGTATTTTCTATGCAAGATTGTGCGCATGAGTTAATTCATGAAATTTGGGTTTATGCTAGGAGGTTAGAGAATTGTTCGCAAGGTTAGGCGCGTGAGTAAAGGCACAAAATTCGGGCTTGTTCGAAAAATCCACATTAAGTGTTAATGTACGGTGGTAGGTAAGGTAGCATTTAATGTTACAAAGTAGGAAAAGCCATAAATAAAGGGTCGAGGCATTTTAATTTTCACTTTGCGAATAGAGAGAGAAGCGCTTTGCATCCTTGCAAACTAGGGCTTCTAGAACCAATCCGTGTGAAGAAAAATCTGAAGAAGGTGAGCGTGAGTAACTAGTTTGGATTTACGAACCAGAAGGAAGGGATTTCACGGGCGTAAGGGAAGTCATGAGAAGGCACCATATTGTGAAAGGAGTATCCCAGTTAGGGTTTGACAAACTAGGGCATGGGTTTAGAAGGTTTTCTCACAGGTTTGAGATCTAAGGCTGGAAGAAGTGGAAGAGCAGAGTAACAAGGAGTGATTGAAGTGATAAGAGGACCTAGACAATGGCACCCAAGAAACTAGTTAGCACACCCAAGAAGGGAAAGGGCAAGGGCAAGGCCAAGCAATAAGAACCTAATGTAAGTACAAACGAAGAGTGGTATGCGGAAATGTAGTACCCAGATGGAGTATTGTTGGGAAAGGAGTGGGAGTCCCATCTGAGAAACATGTCTATAAATGACTATAACCATTGTACAAGCACAATTGAGAAGGAGATGGCGCTAGAGTTAGTGTGCACTAAACAAAAAAAAGGACACGTGAGGGCCTGCCCATCTACAACGATGATGTGAAGGTCAAAATGGAGAAGGAAGGATTATTGCAACTCTTTGAGTTACCCTATTTTGGGAAGCCTGAGTGCCTATATCAATGGCTGATGTCACATGTACATGAGGACTACTTCCATTTTGTAGGGCACAAGATGCACATTACTCATCTCATTTCACTCATTCCTCATATGTGAAGGAGATAGTTTGGAGGATGACTTAGGTACAAAGAGGAAGGAGAAACTTTTGCCACTTATGCATAGAGGGGTCAAGACTTAATATCACAAACATCGAGGACCCCTGTAATGAAGATGGCCACGCATCAGTAATAAAGTTGAATGGCCATGAAAGATGGACCCGTGTCAATAATCCATGGTTGCATGTTTGTAGAAAAAATTTAGAGGGTACCATCTATAACTTATCTTCATTCATCACGGAGGAGATTGTCAATTGCACGAAGGAAGGTGACAGAATCCTCTTTGGCAATGTTTTGCTAACCATTGTATTTTTAGAGATCGAGTTTTGATGCATCAAACAAATTTGTGTGGGAGTTCCCTACCAGGTCCCTTCACCCGCATAAATATTTGATAAATACACCATGACACCATGACAACCGTACACAAGGCATGCCTGGAGAAATGGTATACATGCCTGAGGAACATGTTCAGGGAAGAATGGAGAATTCTTTGAAACTCAGCTAGTGACCACCAAGAAATAATTTTAGTTTTTAGTGTACTAGCATTTCTTCCTAGACAAGATTCAGACTAACAGATGAGACATGGAGCCCATGGTGCAAGCTCCCCTTCACCTTCACAGCTCATTACTTCCAAGTAGGAGTAAACAAGTTCAAGTAATCCAAGAAGTTGAAACTGACCTTAATAACATGGACTGGGACCACAGGGAAATGTGCAAAGGGTTGATCTACCCCAGCAGCAAGTGCGCGTATGTGGAGAGGTATGTATCGCATGAGGTGTAAATGAAAAATCCCATGACCCTGCCCATTACAGGAGGATTCCTAGCATGCATATACCTCTGCGTAAGGCCAAATTTGAGAAAGGCACATACCTATGGAGAATGATGTCTCCATACTTGAAGATCCCATGGGTAGAAAGAAGCCATGCCTAAGAAGAGGGAAAGAAGAAGAAGAAGCACCGAGTGTGTAGGTTTCTCAAATAGTAAGCATGCCATGGTGAGTTCCAAACCAAGCACCTATACAACATAAATAAATCCTCAGGTAAGAAGAAGACACTAGAAGAAGAGACAGAGCAAAGCCCCATCACCAAAGAGAAGTCACTAGAGGAAGCAGAGAAGGTTGAATCCCCTACCAAAGAGTCACCTCTCAGGAAAAAGTAGAGGATAGAAAAGGAAGAAGCGACTCAGAGGAGACCGATATCTTGGAGAAGCACATGGGTGGTAAGGAGGATGATAGTGAATAAGATGACAATGGGGGAGGAGGATCCTTAAAGAGCTCCAAGAGCCACCTATTTTTAATGTGTATGACTCAAGAGATGAGAGTGAGAAGAGGAACAGGAGTTGTATTCACGCAACATAAGAGTACCCATAGTGAGGAAGGTGCCCAGACACAAGAAGAAGTGAGGAGGTACGCGCGTAAGAGCGAAACCCATAAGATTTATGGAGGAGAAAGTAACCAAAGGTGGTAAGAGAGAGGAGGTGACAAAAATAATTGAGGCCTTAGTAGCACAAGGGTTGGAGTGCAATGGCTAACACATAGATGAAGGAAGATAAGGAGGAAAACATCGAGAAGGAGCATGATAGTATGGGAGGAGGTCCAATTCTAATGGTGATTTTTCAAAAACACATGACGGGAAGGTGGATCCTTAATGCAAGATGAGGACAGGTCATCAACTATGTTGATGAACCAAAGAAGGTGTTACACACGTGCTTCCAATGTACTATAACCATATAAAGACTTCTAGCCATGGAGTCATCTGAAAGAGAAGGGCACATACCCCAGAAAGGAAAGACTCTCTTATGCATTTGAGTCCCATATTGATGAGCTATATTTTTAAGTATGCAGAGGGGAAATCATAATAGTTCTAGAGTCTAAGGGAGCCAATCCCTTAGTGAATACCCGTAGCAACTCATGGATGAGCAGCTCTGTAATGTGCTCAAAAAGGTTGTAGTCAAGACTAAGGCTATGATCTTTGTAATAAATGACAACATAAGGGTTCTCAGGAAAAACTAGAAAAGGTGCAAGAGGAGATGGCCGAGAAGGCTAAGACCTTGAAGCAAGAAGGGTGATCAACACGTGAAGCTAAATCGTGAACTAAGGGATGAAAAGGTGAAGGTGCAAGAAGTATACAAAAAGGTGGAGTCTATCAAGAGTGCCATCATATTGAAGCATCTAGACCTAGCGCCACCCACACAGAGGTATGGGTCCACTCTTGAGTGCTTAGAATATCTAATGCACATCCTCACCATGGAGAGACAACCATTGGCCCTTGAATCCATAGAATAAGAGTGGCGCACGCTTGGAGAAAGAATATAAATGGTAGACTCATTGCCGAGTACATCAGGAGGCACTAGTGGATGTTAAGATTGCTGCCCAATCTACCGAGGCTGCATATGATAATTATGTAGATAGGGATAGGGTAACAAGCACCTTGGTCACCACTCACGAAGTAGAGCTAAAGGAGTTCCAGGAGAAAAATAAGGGAAATAGGGCAGAAAGGGACAAAGTCCTTGGTCGAGGTTGAAAAGAAGTCTGAGGCCATTGAAACCTTAAGGGGTTCAATCAAAAGCTAGCTAGAAGGAACTATACCCACATGTCACCAGGAGGATGGATGACATGCTTAAAGATCTGGGAAAGGTGTTGAAGCATGTTGTTGATGACACTTTGGTGCCCAGGGAAATAGACTAAGCTTTGAAGAGGTGAGCACCCTATTCGGCAAGATCTCTGCTAAAAGCACAGCAGAGCGAGGTCGACGTGGAACAAGTTGGAGGCCAACCTACAGAGGGATTTTCCTAGCTTTCTGAGTTGATGCCATCCCTTCCCCATTCTTTTCTCTCCCCCAATTCTTTCATTCCCTTATTCTTTTGCAAAATGTAAGTCTACATCTTGGTTCCCTTGTCTAGTGAAGAAATGTTCCCATGGATGAAGAACATGCATAGTGTGGGGTGATGTTGGGCCCCTAAAATATTGACTAAATGTACCAAGGCATGTATGCACTATTAGTGCAAAATCACATCACCCCTAGATGATTTCTATAGGTTCTGGTTTTCTAAGGCGTAATCATCTGGTGTGATTACATAACATGGGACCATATCTCAAGTTATGGGACTTGCAGACTTGAGATGGCCCTCCGGAGAAATTTGGCTTCTTCTTCCTGATCCTAATGCTTGGCTAATCCTAATGCAAAAATTCCTCTAACTACACCTATTCTAACAATGCCAAGGAGACAGGGAGAGAGAAAGTTCATAAAGAGGAAAATCCTACAAGAATGAGGTGATAGAACCAAGAAAAGGGAAGTGTTGGTCATAATCTCAATTTCCTAAAGTGGAGAGAGGTGAGAAAAGGAGAGGGTGGACAAGATGCACCACAGACCAAAGATATATTTCACAAAAACACCACTTCAAAACCCATTAAACACAGCTCCCAGGACTCTAAACAAACATCAAAATATACACAATATACCCTACAATGATGAGAGGTGAGGAGAGACAATAAAATAAGCAAAGGATGGATAGATGCATCACAAAATAGAATTTATTGCTCCAAAATTTCACACAGTACATCATTAGTGGGAAAGAGGCAAGAGAATGCCATTATAGAGCCATGAAAGGAGGTTTAAACTCCATTTTCGACCCTGGGGAAGAAAAGAAGAGGGGGCAGGGAAGAAGAATGAACGACCATTTATAATGTGCTAAGATCTCACTTTTATAGATCAAGTGAAGAGAGAAAAGGAAAAAGAGACGGAAATATGATTGGAAACTCCACCACCAAAATCAATGCTCTATGTAAATCTACCTACAATCTATCCATTCTCGGTTCCCATGTTTGTTTGTCATGTTAGAGAAGGAAAGATAGTAGACCAAAATAAAAAATTCTAGTAGTTGAGCAAATCGATCCCATAATAATGGGGTGAAAGACATTTTCCTAATTTCCACCCACTAAGGCATACAAAAATGATATTTTATGCTTCCACGGCATAATGGTGGTCGAGATCTTTCTAAAAATTCCAAATTTGCAATATTTTGAGCCCGAGTTGAAATATATGCCCATTAAAAGTTTGTATTGTCTCATATAGGAGGGTGGGAAAACAACTTGAAAAATGGGTCCCCTTTTGATATGGGACACATGGCAGCTAGATTGGAACAAAAATCAAGCCTACGGGTCCGCAATTTATATTTTCCCCTTTCCTCTGATTCCCCACTTTGGCTTTGACTCAGGGTTCAAACTTTGACTTTTCCTTTTCCTTGTTCTCGGAATGCAAGATCATAGGTTCGAAACATTTTCCCTTCATATTTTCTCTATGTATAGGAGTTTCTTGACCAAATTTTTTGGGGGTGAAAATTTGGGATAATAGACACGTGGTTCTTACCGTTGCCTCCTCCATACTTAGTTGATTTTGGACCCTTTCTTTCTCTTGGTTCCTCTATGGCACTGCCCCTTATTCTCTGACCCTACAATTCCATTGTTGAGTCCTCCCTTGACCCTTTAAATAGATTTAAGACATGGAAACACCTAGAAGAACCGTTTCTTCTATTTCTTCTTGTGCAGGGTCGAATTTGACTTTCTCGAGCCTCTGTTTTCACTTTACCTAGTTTTGGAACTCAAGTTTGTGGGTCTCGAATCATTTTCCCTTCATAGTTTCTCTTGACCAAATTTGCTGGGGGGAATTTGGGATAACAATTTGGTGACTCACGGGACATCTTGCCTACTAGATGAAGAGACCAATGGCCTTGAAGCATCCATTGGGCATGGAGTCTACCTGATAAACATGAAACTGATTTGAACTTTTGAAGGTATGATCCCTAAGCCACTAGGAAACTATCTGAACTTGGAGCTGATCTTTGCCAAAAAACCATCACAATGCATTATGCAAGAGCAAAACAACATCACCAAAAACTATGTACAAACTGAAAATCATACATACTCCAAATGGAATATGCAGAGTGTACAAAAGCACTTCTTCTACTAAAAACAAACATACCTACTTTACTCTAACCAAGAGCAAAGGGAGACTCAAACAAAACCTACAACTAGTAGGGAGAAATAGCTTCCTTCCTAAAAATGGCAGCCATGCAACTGATTTGCACTCGAACATGGCTGGTTAGATGAGTGAAAAACTAACTACAAGCTATCTTCCACCTAAATCACCAAAGTATCAAACTGGAGACAAATCAAATACCTCTTTTAGTTTCTCTGCATTTGGATTGAAGAGATATGGCAGCTGATTCTTGGTGCTTTGCATATCATCCTCATGCCCTGAAATGGACATGACTAGTTATGGCTTCTCCTTTAGCTCCAATGAAGCCAAGTACCTGATTGGGCACGGTCTGATCCGATGGATGTGCCCATTTCTCTAAAATTAAACTCCAAAAATGAAGTCTTCTTGTGGACCTTCTTGGGTAGATGGTGTGAGAGATATGATGACATCCTCCTACCTTTTCTCTTCATCCTTTTTTTTGAAAGAACATGGAAGATCAAGATCTTCCAACCTTGGTTCTCCGTAGAGGGCCACTATGGAGTGTAGGATTTTGCACTTGAATATCCTCCTTCATGGCAGCAAGTTCATGTGCATGGAAGATGGATGGAGGAAAAATGATGTGATCTCCATGGGTTCCCCTCCATCAAGGCAATCCTCCAAGTCAGACAGGTAATCTACCTCCTTATTGTCCTGTTGCATGTGATCTACCTCCTCCATGGTGCCTTCTTGATCTGTAACTTGATCACCATGGCTCCCTTCACTCTCAAACATGAAGTTTGAAACATCAAACTCTTCTTCAAACATTAGAGCTTGAAGGGGTTGAAGTGGGAGGAAGAACTAAAGGTTCCCTTGCCTCCTATTCCACACTTAGAGCCTCTGAACTGTATGGTCCTCTTCCATCATGGGTTCATCAATCAAATCAGGCCCTTGAAATGAAAGCAAAAAATCTTCAATGATGCCTTCTTCATTGAGTGGCCTCAACAATGATCTGATCTCTCCCAACTGATCCTCTTCAATGGGGCTTGGGGTCGAGTGTTCCTCCTCTTGTTCTTTCTCTTCTTCTTGTTGCAAACTCAGCCTCACCAAATTTCACCAAGACCTGGTCTTCAATCTTGACCTCCTCTATTGGCTTGACCATCAAGGGGATCTTTGTAAACCCAAATTTGGTAGCCCAACTCTTCAATTTTCTATCATTTCTTTTTTGTTGGGCTCCTCTTCTTGTTGTTCTCCTTGATTGGATTCTTGATTCTCTTCCCAACATGGGCTTGGGAAAGCAAGAGGAGTGGCAGGTTTGGGTTCAACCATATTTGCAATTGTTTGTGGTGGGAAGGGAGGTGTAACTTCTTGTTTGTTTGGAGGGGATGACTATTTGGAAGGGAAAAGGATAGAAGAACTGAGATGAGGTGGAAGACTAGGAGATGGAGAAATGAAATCAACACTTGGGGCAGCAAGTGAGGGGCTTGACTCTTGCCTCTACTAAAATGATAAAGATTGAGGGAGAGAAAATGAAAGGCAGGAGCTAGTGATTGACTTACCCATTGACAAGGTTGTCCCACACTTTGCTCATAAGCCCCAATGTCCTCAATCCACTATGTAAGCTAAGGAAACACTTCAACCATGAAGTCAAGCTTCTCTTGAGGGTTGTAATGTCTTAGAAAAGGGCCTTCCCATGGACAAGGTGATATGTAACCAATCTTGAATGCCTTCATTTGTGTTATGCCTCTTGAATGAACCATGTCATCCTCCATTTTTGAATCTTCTCAGTATACTAGCATCCTCTACATAACTGTCACCATCATCATATGCGTCCCCTTATCCTTGATAAGCTTCATAGTCAAACTGGTTTTGACACTGCTCATATGGGTAAGCATAATGGTCCTGGATCTGATTATAATGCTGATCTGGAGGAGTTGGGAAATACATTGGAGGTGGAATGTATTGCTATAAGTGTGAGTTCCATGAAGGGAATGAATTCATAATTGTACAACCTCATGGAATGGGAGAAAATGGAAGAGATGGAAGAGGAAAATAGATGAAAATGAGTGGAAATGGATGGAAAAGGTCTGCAACTCAGAGAATGGGTTTTTGACCAGATGGAGTCACCAGATGTGCTTGAAAGTGCCTCCAAAGGCTGAAATCTTCACCAAGAGCACATCGAACCTAATGAAGTGAAGTGGTAAGGTGCTTTAGACCTGTCCCACCGAGCATGCCAAAATTGTTAGTGCAAATCATAGCACCCTAGATGATTTCTATAGGTCTTATTTTCTAAGGTAGAATCATTTGGTGTGATTGCATAACATGGGGCCATCTCAAGTCCTGCAAGTCCCATAACTTGAGATGGTCCCATGTTATGCAATCACACCGATGATTCTCCTTAGAAAAAGAAAACCTAAAAATCATCTGGGGATGTTGTGATTTCACACTAATAGACACACAAGACATGGATTGAAGGATGGGTGTGCAAGAAGAAAGTGTGTAAGGCCTAGTGGAAGAAAAGTGCGTAGGATAAGATGCATACATAGAGCTCAGGTTTCGAGACTTAGCTATTTTTGGCATGAGGAGCGGGATCTGACCACGCATGCGGAAAGTGAATAAGGTGTCAATCATGATAATACGGGGCCCACTTAGGGAATATGCTTAGCGATGGAGGTGCACATGGGAGACCATCATGTCAGAACATGTAGAGCCCATGTTGGAGAGTAGGCGCACATAGGAGACCATCATGGTAGAATGTGCAGAGCCCATACCTGAAGGAACATGTTCCCATGGAAAGCCCATACGAACGCTTGGCAATGGATCTGAGGCCACAGAAGGAGGCATTGGCACCATAGGATGCCTATATATATGAGCACCCGTAGAAAGAATAAAGGGGGGATCAAAGGATCAAGAGATAGATATACATACTATGGAGTAATGCATTAAGGGGCTGGGATGTAAATTTTTCTTTGTATGGAAGAAATACATGCCCCTATTGTGATGTATGACTTCGGTTTGATCAAGCTGTGGTAGTCTAAGTGGATCCATTGATTGTAATGAGTATGAATGTAATGAGGATACAAACATGAATGAGCATGAGTATAGTTGATTCAATCCATATCTATATTGTTTCATTTATGTTCATGGATGTTATGTAATGGATGTAAGCTCTTATGTATTTTCCTTCCTGTTGTAGTCTATCTGATTATCTACAAGTACTTTCTATTTGGAATGAACACATTTGTCTAGAGTACCACTCTAAGTCCTATGATGAATGTATGTCTCATTACCACCATTATTCATTAAGTTCCTGATCTAGATGATGTTTTCCCACTTAACTCACATAAAAGAGAGACTCAACACCCACACATGCCTTAGGTGAGCACCCAATTCCCACTGGGTGATAGGCTAGTGCACATGGGATTCCCTTGTTCTTCTAGTGGGTATAAAAATGACTACACTACTTCACTCAAACCTTCCTCCTATGGGAATGCAAGCTTCTTCTTCGCACAAACCTCCTTTCCATCTATAGTTTCACACTCTTTCCACCTTAACACGATTTCTCGGCTCTTCACACTTGTCTCTTGTCAAAGTCTCTTAATTGCAATGGTAAGAATGAAGTCACATCCCATCCTTATATAGATTTTTAATAGTTTGATGCATTTATTTCTCCTTCACCTACCCATTTTCTCTTATTTATTGACCAACTTTTTCTTTCCACGTGGTACATCTTCGCATCCCAGCTATAACCTTCTAGCACACCTTCCTACCCTTTGGTCACAGAATTCTCTTCAGCGCACTTCCTTACACCCAAGTACCTTATCACTACACCTTCCACTAGTAGTTATTATGGTCTCCACTTACCTCGCGTTAATTTGTCCCTTCATCCATCTCCATCTTTGGTCACTTTTTAGAAGCAATCCTTTGACTTGAATAACACTCGTAGCAGCTTATTCCTTCCATCATTTAATCCCAATAGTCTTATACCTAGATACCAACAATCCACCCCACACTAAAAGTATGTGTAGTCCTCTGTGCATAAAAATTATTCAAATAGTAATTAGCTTCTAGCACGTAAATGTGCTTATTACACAACACACCAACTAAATTGAAAAAGCATAACAACAAAGAAGGAAACACATTAAGGGAATGTAGAATTGAAAACCTAATCTAAATGGAAATACTACCTTATTACAAACACCAAGAAGATATTATTTATAGTAGGGCTTCACTACTCCCATTGAAGTAATGTCGGGTAGCCGTGTTCCATCAAGTTCTTCTAACTAGAAAGTGTGTTTTCAAGGATGTAAGTGATAACATATGGCCCCAACCAATGTACCTTAAGTTTTCCTAAATGGTGCAAGAACTTAGATTCATAGAGAAGCGCCATTTATTCAATATAAAACTTCTTGTCCCTTATGTTTTTTTCATGCCATGCTTTCTACCTAGCCTTTTCTTGCTTTTGATTCCAACATGTTATGGCTCATTGCTCATCCAAATTGATTAAAATTTCAATCCACTCTTCTAATGCTTGCTCATCACTAAGACCTCCACATGTGTGCAATACGTAAAGAAGGTAACAATAATTTGATAGGAAGAATGGCTTATATGCCAAAAACTGAATTGAAATGGTGTGGCTTTGTTCATCCTTTTATATGTTGTTCGATATGCCCAAAGTAGCGAAAATACTTTATCATCATAATCCTTTCTTTCAACATCACAGATTTTTATTAATGTCTAGCTCAAAATTTTGTTGAAAGCCTCAGCAGTTCCATTTTCTTGAGGATGATAGGGTGTAGTCTTATGGTGTGCAATCATGAACTAATCCAATAAAACTTTTATTATCTCATTCAGAAAATGTGTGCCCCTATCATTGGTCAAACTTAAAGGGCATCCATACCTTGTAATAATATTTTCCCGCAGAAATCAGGCTGCAATATCCACCGTATAGTTCTTTATGGGTTCTACTTCTACCCACCTTTTCGATACTCTATGTAAGTTATGATGTAATGTGATCCAGTTCTACACATAGCTAGTGAAAGAGGACCCACAAAATCTATAACCCATTTCTCAAATGGCTCTGCGCTATTAATAGGTCTCAAAGGCATTTCATCATCATTGACCTAGTTTTCCAAGATGTTGACAATGATCACATGTCATACAAAATTCCTTACAATATTTATATAGAGTCTCCCACCATAATCCAAAGTAGAATCTTGCATGTAGTGGCATCACTGACATAGTGGCCACCTAGAATACCGCCATGAGCATCTTCCATAATATCCATGCACTCAGGTTCCAATATACAATGATGCAATATAAGGTACAATTCACCACTAATTAACATATAAGGTGTGGCATGTATAGAAAGTTGTTTCTTCTCCCAGATTTCATTCCTTCTCGGTGCCATCCCTATTCATAGAAATACAACAATGTCCTCTAGTTCTCGATGGCACTTGTTGTAACATATATAACTATGCATTTGGTATAGTATCCTCACTTACATGTGCTTCTTTGCCTAACTATATTTTGATAGATGGTCTAGTCCCAAATTACTTTTCCTAGTTTTACCACAACTATGAATTCAAATTCTGAAATAAGAGCATCCATCGATATATGCGCCCTTGTAAAACAAGTTTATTTACCAAACAATGCAATGCCATGTGATATATATAAAAGAAGAATGGTGTAGCTAGTAGGTGCTTGGTGGAATTTACGTTAGCACATATATCATTAAAAAGGTCTTCACCCTCTATAGTTGTGTAATTATGCTCTCTACAGAGTCGACTTCCTACAAGAAAACAGATAGGATGATCTATAATACCTTCTCTAGGTTGGGAAAATACCGTACCAATGGTTGTTCAGAGGCGTTACCATGTACATGAAATGGTTTGTCCCATAAAGGAAAATGCAGAATAGGTGCGTTAGTAAGTTTATCCTTTAATGTCTCGAATGTGGCTACTTCGGTTCTCCCCTAGTAGAACATACCTCTCCCTTTTAGTAAATATTCCAATGGTGTGGAAACTTTGGCATATCCTTTGATAAACTTTCTATAATACTTTGTATGACCCAAAATCAATGCACCTCACTCTGAATAATATAGGTTCCCTTAGGCGTATAATGACCGCAACCTTTTATGGATCAACCAATAAGCCCTCTTTGGAGATTATGTGTCCTAAAATTACTCCAAATGGTGTAGCAAATATGCACTTCTTGATGTTTAAAGAGATAATCAATTTTATACACCATTCAAACATTAAACGTAGATTTTCACATTAATCCTTAACTAATCCATACACCATCCAATCATCTAAATATACTTATAAGAAGTTTGAATAAATTCCTTGAATGCTTGGACAACTATGTGAAAAATACAATAGGCACATTTTCAGATGAAAAGGAATTATAGTATAGGTGAAGCTACCCTATTTAGTAGTAAATGTAGTCTTCTCCTGATCCTCCTAGGCAATTTGAACTTGATGATACCCAAAACCCATCTCGTAAACGAATAGAATTTTGCACCTCGCAACGCCTTCTAGTATTTCCTCGGTGAATGGCATAGGAATGGGATCAATTACACATGAAACATTCATCTCTCTATAGTCCATGCATATTCTAATCCATCCATCCTTCGATACTAATCACCATTATACTAACCCATTCTAAATCATCAAGGGGTTTGATAATTCCGCACTTTAACATTTTATCAATCTCTTCTTTGACCTTTTCAAGAAATTTGGGGTTTATCATATAGGGTCTCTTTCTAGATTGGGTGTACACCTTCTTTAAGATATATCTTCATCTTCCTTAATGATTCATGCATGCCTTTAAGTTCATGGTACCCCCTAGGGAATAATTCCTAGTAATCCCTTAGTAACTCTATGATTTTTTCCACTTCAGAGTCTAACCAATAATCTCCAATTATGGCTTCCTTGGGCTTAGTATCTGTTCCAATATTCACTGATTTATCTTCATATGTTCATGATAAGATCACGTGGTGTTATCTACACTGTCCAATACCTCACGCCTACTTGTTGAATGGTTTATATCTAGAATTTCTACTTCTTTATCATCCACTAAGTAGACCATTTTTTCTTTCCCTTTCTCAAGGCAAGTGCATTGAAGTAATGTTGTCTTATCCTCTAGTTCTTCACCAAGACGTGCTCCTAAGTCTTCTTTATCTAATAAATCTTGAAGGAGTTCTTCATCCTTGACGCTATCTCCCATAGTTAATAACTTTATGAATTTCAATGCTTCTCCCACAAAAGGTTTTGTAGAGAAGAATTCAAACATCTAGGCTATTCACGTAATTAAATCTTGTCAATTTTGAGTTTCTCTTTGGAGTTATACGTACACATAATAAGCACGTGTGTAACCTTGTAAAGTGGAATAAAACTTATGCACCCATAGTGAAGGTGGTAAATCTTCCTTCCCTTTTTCCAAGTCTCTCACACTTCTAAATGGTTGTGAATAGGTTGATTACCATGATAAGTGCAGATTTGAGTAGGTGCATTACTCTTGAAGAACCTAGTAGTAAAAACAATCCTAATTTCATTCCATCAACAAGATTATCCATGTGGAACCACCCACTAATTTGCTATTATCCCATGTAGTGTATATGTGAGAATATTTCTTCTTTCCAAAGGGTTATCCACTATTCTTCCATGGCGCACGTAGAAATACCATGGGATCCCCTTCACCTATGTAACAAGGTACCGAGTTGTTACCTATCCTCTTGACATAACATGGTTTTTGTCCCCAAGGAAAGATGCTTTTTACTTCACTCCCTACCAAATCATAAGTTTTGTAAGCCCAATTATCACAAGCAACACTTGTAGTATCACAAATAGACTATGCATCCTCCCACTTGAATTAGTCCTTCTTTGGTTGGTTCAATCATCTCTGGATCTCGGATGGTGCATACATAAATCCTATTTATATCTTCTTCACTTAAGGGATCAACATAGGGTGCATATTTTCCATCTGTTAAAGGGATAATAACTCATCTCCTTATTTTCAAAACTAATATATCCCTTGTTGAACCAAATATCAACATTATTTTCATAACACCAAGGATGCCCCAATAGAGCTGGGAAGCTATCTAACTCTTCTAGTGCTAAAAATTTAAAGTCTCCAATGAACTTGGCTCCTTGTATGGTAATGGATGCATCTTTCAAAAAATCTGAAGGAGTGGACTTAGTCTAATTAGCCATGAATAAGACATTAGAGGATGGCTTTAATGGGGGTCTTCCCATTTGTACCCATGCATCCAAGGTAATAACATTGAATTCCATGCTTATATCAATCAATATATTACTCAATAGCCACCCATCCACAACAACATTCAAAGTGATTTCCTTTTCATAATCTAGGCTATGGGGGAAGATTCACATGCAAGATCTGCCATCTAGTCTCAATACTTACACACAGAGTGTTTCCTTTTAGCCAATCCCCTAATAATGGAATGATATTTTCTTGGCACAACATTTTACACACTTCCCTTAAGTCATCTATATCAGGTTGGACTGTCTCTGATACTTTATTTTTCTCTATCTTCCGTGATTTCTCTTTTAAGTATTATATCTCACCCTAAAGATTCCTTAGAACTTCCATGGTTTCCTGATAAACCTCCTTTTGATAAGAAGGATCTAGGTACCATGCATGAATAACTTCTTCTTTAGTGATGGTAGGTTTCTTCTAAATGTTTCCCTAGTGCGTGACACCTCAATCGGTCGTCATGATCTTCACTTGTAGTGCCTCGGATTCTACCTCCAACTTAGGCATCCATTGATTTTCAACAATGCATGTTGTATCCTAACCATCCCTATACCTTTTTTTTCTTGTTTATATTGCCTACTTAGATGCTCATATAAGTCCTGGGCACTCCTCATAGCTATGGTTCTTTCCATAGAAAGAACATGTAATATTCTGAGGAAATTCACACTTGTAGTGGTCAGGAGATCCACATGTATAACATGTTCCACAGGGAACTCACTTCTTCCACCACCATGGCCTCGTCCTCCGAATCCACCATGGTATCCTTGACCTCTGCCATGACCACCTTCAAAATGCCCTTCATTCCGATCATAGTGCACCTGATTGTGATCTTAGTCCTAATGCTCATTATTTCCCTTAGAGTTATCTAAAACTCTTTCTTTCATACACCAATATCTCTAGCATCATGGATCTATACAATCACCTAGAAGTCTTCCATATCATGAGTTGTGGACCTGTAGATTTTATAGTATCTTGAAACATTCTTCCTTATCACACGTTGTAATAATGGGCAATGGCTAACATCATGGTTTAAATGGCATATCTCACAATCCATCAGCAATGATCATACTATTATATGAGGACAACTATCCTTTGTGTGACCTTCTACTTCACAATCTGTGCACCAAATCCCGTGCGTCTCATGTGCTGAATTTGTTGATAGTTTCTCCAAATTTTTTTCCATAGTTATTATTTGTGCTTCTAAAAATGGGCTCACTCTAGTGTCTATGCTTCCAACTACCTCAGCACGTAAAGCTGATTCAAGTGCTTCACACAAATCAGTGTATGTCTTATGTGATAATTCCCTCCTAAAATGGGTAATCAAGCCCCCAACGAACCATTGTGCATGTTGGCTTGGGTGTATGTCATAAGAAAGCTTTGATAAGAATGTTTTAAACCGTGCATCATACTCTCTAATATTTTCAGTAGTTCCTTGCTTAATATCCTTGAGCAAATTTATACTCTTCTACTGAAACTCAAGGATATAAAAATCTTTAAGGAATGCATCCTTTAAAGCTATATAATCTACACAAGTCTGATCAGGGTCAAAATTTCTTTACCAATCATGTGTGTGCACCCCGTAATGTTGTAACAAATTGGATTTCCTTATGCTCAGAAGCCATGATTCCTTTTACAAACCAAAAATATTTCACACATATGCACATGTTCAACAACATATTATATACCCCTATACTCTGGAAGATGAAGAGACATTTCCATGTAAATATTCTAGGGTTGGTGCAGACCTTTCCCACCTGATCCAAAACCTCTTGTGTTTCCCCTACCTCCGAACCTCTCACCTACCAACTAGAGCTACCTATGCCTCCCGATCATGAACCTATATTTGGGTTAGACTAGAAGATGTACTTCCCTATTTCCCAATAGTAGAACCTAACTGTACCTCGACAATATGCAAAGCATTACTACTCCCAAAATTTAGTCCAAAAATCAGTGCACTTGTATTATATTCTAATGTACCTGAAAAAGTGGTCCCATATAACAACAAATCTGTTTATGCTTCTATAACTATGCCTCTTATAATACTCGCTCCTAGTCTAGAATTAGAGTGTTGACTACTTGTTGTACTAAATGTTGGAAAACAAAGCACAAGGGCAAGGTTTCCCGGTGATTTTAGATGCACACCCACGGCTTAGTCATCTCTATTGGCACGCTTCTACGTGAGGCCGAGGAGGGTTCCCTATCATTTTTCCCAAATGGGGAGTTCCTGAGGCTCGGGTTCCACATCTTCTATGTGAACTTCAACTCCTTCCCAAACTATCTTTCTCCACAATGCCATTTTCTCTGCAACCTCCCATTGCTTCTCGATCTCCCTCTCGTGTGCCTCATTATACTTAAGCCACCTTTCCTCTCTTTTCCTTTCTGCCACTAGGTATGCCATCCTTCACCAAACCTTCTCCTACCCCCATGTGTGGTGAGGTTTAGTTAGCCATCGGTTTACTCTCCAAATTCAAAGTTACCATTAGGATTTTGATTTCCAAGTGGAATTCCTTGTAGAGGTAAGTTCCCCTTGGATATCATAAAAAACTAGAATTCAGCTACCTCTAGACATGAATAAGTGGAAATTGAGTACTCCAAGATATAACTATTCAAAACACCACGTATCCATAGCTTGAGTCCAAATCAAATTAGCATCATAAAGGGCCTGAAATTATTCCTATGTCCAAACAAGTGCATGATACCTCCAATTCCTTTTAGATGCATAAGTAATTAACCACTCGTATAATTCTACTAGAAAAATAGTGAAGAAGCTCTCATATAAACTATCATATAGGTTTTGTTCCACCCATACACATGCATTAAACTCAGATCTAGTGTTGAACCACTATGCGTATTCTTCTTCCAAATTGTGTATCCACTCTTCAACACTTTCTAAGGTTAACCGGTATGTCTTCATTGCGAACCATCCTGAAAAAAATGAAAAAGAGGTCTTGGAAACAAAACTAATGATGTAGCCTAGAATTTAGTAGTATAAGCCCAATAATATCCTAGACGTCTTTGGTACATCACTCAACCTAGGGATGAGCACTCACCCAAAGCACGCAAATGTACCTCGAGTCCCTCTTTAGGGTTATTGTTGTAGGATGTTAGCATGATGAAGACTTAACACATGCAGTTCCATTACTAACACATCATTCTACAGAGCATACCAGATCTATACCTAAGGGAGAACATAATTAAGTATTAACCATGATGAGATCAAGAACATACTAGATTTAGATACACGTAGAACTAACACTTAGATTTAGCCAATATCCTCCATTATATTAAATGCAATAAGTATACATAAAGCTTCATTACAACAACAATAGTATGCACGCATAACAAATTTAGTAGCATAATCTCCCTATGTATGCACACCTATCTCTATATATCTACTACACAATTTACTACATACTTATAAGGGTGGGGACTTTCCCTTCACCACTTATCTAATCCCAAAATAGGTTGCATGCTATTACTAGCCATGCACTATTACAAAAATAGCCACACATGCAAGTGTGCTAACAATAGACTATTGTTAGTTGACTTGACAATAGTAGATCTATTTCCATCCCATGTCCATATAAAGCACTTTATAGCTAATCCTTCAAAAATAGCCAATGCATGACATGCAAGTCTTCAATTGGTTTGAGTGCTCTGCACGCTATCTCCAAAAATAGATCCTTGTCGTGAAAACGGATAATTCTCGAACTGTTTCTGTTTCACACGTGATCCTTTCCAATAATTTTTCACCTTTTAATTTGATGTACTCTCCGTGTGAACCTTCTATATTTTCTTTACTAAGTGCTAGGCATGACTGATCAACACTCATGGGGCAACCCAAACTACCACCGGACTCTATCTACTAGTATCATCTTGTGCTCCTGACACACACACACTTGTATCCACCGGAGAAGTTGTAGCTCATCCAACTCATCTCCATACACTTGTATGATGGATATACCACATACGACCTCCAGAATAATGTCTACTCCAGACAACCCCTCCAACATCCACCTGTAGTGAGCTACATCATGCGTAGCCCTAGCCCCCAGTGCACTCCACCAATTGGCACCCAATTCCTATAACCAACCTGGACCATAACTAGCTCAAATGCATCCATGTGGGGCAAACCAATTGGCTGCACACACATAATGTGCTTGTAGGCCCAACAGTGAAGAAGGAAGGTGTAACACAAGCTAAACCTCCATAGCCTCCCGTAGGCCCATACCTCCCTGTATAACTACACTAGGTAGGCTAGTGCCCAAGCAAAGCAAGTCCAATCCTCCATCATATCTTGGAGAACTCCCACTCGGTTTCCATTGAATCTCCTACCCTCTGCATTTGGCGGTGAAAAATAGCACAGGTGCCTCCATAATCAAAACAACTAACTACATCTCCTCGGGATGGGCCACATATAAATCTCCATATCTCAGTGGCACTATGGAACCTCATCTCAGCCATCCCCTCTCCAAATCACATCAACATCACCTCCTCGTAGGCCTATGATGAAATAGAGTACACTTGTGCTCTAACTATCGGTAATCTCAAGATCATGTACATGTCCTCTAAGGTTATTGTGATCTCACTTGTTAGAAGATGGAATGTGTTCATCACTTTTGAATCCCATCTATCAATGAGAGCGACCATCAAACTAGGATCACGCACTATACGCCTATAGCTTCAGATACCAATCAGACCCACATTGGTCATGTGCTTCCACTCCTCATCGGTCATGTCTCCCCACACCACTAGCAATAGAGGTGGAACTCTATCCCACATCCATAGCTGGTCTCTCACATGCATCCAAACAATCACACCATTGTTAAACCCATAACCATTTCCAAAACACCCCTTACCCGGATAACCCATTCCTGTAATTCCTTCCTATTTTCCTTCCCTGTAACCTCTGTAACCTACCCTACCTACCCTCAACCCACTTACATTTACACCTCATAGTTTCTAACCCCCTAAAACCCTTGTCTAACCTCTTTTTCCTTAAAATCTTGACCAACCTCGGTCACTAGTAACCGGCATCGGTCATCTATTATTTGACCAATGTTGGCTATATCTTCTTGGACGCGGCCACCTTCTTGACCGACGTCGAGTCACTTTATTACACGACTAAACCCACAAACCACCATTTTTTCTCCACATAAATTCTCCAAATTCACCTAATAACTTCTCCTACCCTACCCAAACCTAACCTAAATCCCTCCCCACCCCTATTTACCCTACCTATGACCTCTCTCATCCCTCATTACATAAATTTTAACAACAAATTTTAATTATCACCCCTGCATGACCATTCCTACACATATCCCCCTTTTCCCACAACAAATATGAAGAAAGGATGAGATCTTGCCTCATCTCAAGATATCACCGACATGGTGGCATGACTCAAGCCGCTTACGCCGGTGTCCCACCCAACCCCTCTCCCACTTCTACCATCACCAAATAGTCACGTCACCTCTACCCACTCAAATTCTTCACACAAATCTTGTGGACCCATCTACCTAGCACATATCACCAACTAGATCTCTCCACCTCAAGGCTAGGTACATTTTCTCGTACTTTCTCTCAAAAAAGTACAAAAGTTTGGTGCTCACATTGTCACAAAATCCAAGCAATACAAATGAATCCATATTATATGGATTTTTATTTTTAAATACCCAAATCGACATGATGACATCGGTCGAGTTTGACCCGACCGATGTCGGTCACTCCATAACCAACATTGATTCTCTCTCATTCCCCCTGTCCTCTCTTTACCCATTTTGATCCCAACATTACCCTTTCCCACCACCTTGTGACCTTACCCACATTTATCGTCACCTACCTACCGTAACACATTACGTATACATGTCCTTAATTACATTTTGGGACCTTTTATTTTACTTTTACCTCAACCCTACCCACTTCATGACATATATTCCTAGACTCGACACATTTTTATATACCTTTGCACCCATGTTCTCGCTATACCTTACATTAATTACCTATGTTGGTTTTCCTAATAACCTTACCTTGCCTATTGATGTGTTGTTTATCCTAACCCAACCTTTGGTGTACTTAGGACCATACCTAAACATTCCTACACCTGACCTACATTATGTTTCTATGTACTATATCTTATACCTTGGATACTAGAATCACTTCAACCTTGTTTGGCTAAACCTATCGACCTTTGATGACGTAGAGTTTGCAAGATCTTCCACCGGTACTATGGAAAATTTTATAACATGTGCATGCATTTGACTGCCACTACCTTTGACCCTTTCCCATTTACCTATTTTCCCGCTTGGACCCTAACCCTTGTACCCCATATACTCACAAATACACTCAGGACCCACTTACCTTCATTTTCATCACATCCACCTTTTTATCACCGATTTTGTCTTACACCTCATTAGTTCCTAGTTTGAGGGGGATCACCTTCACCCACACATGGGACACCCACATTTTATATTTTTCAGCTGCCGCTTACCAATACAAGCTATGCAAAAAAAAGGGGAAAATATAGACACCAAAATTTGGTCACAATTCCCTTAGCCCTCAGGTCGAATAACCAACTTAAACATGTCCCTCTAACCATGGCCCCTTTCACCCCACATTAATATTAATTCAATTAATTCAATTAAATTAATACCTATTCTCACAATATTTATTATTTAATTATCCTAATTAAACTAATTTCCACCTCACCTAGACACCTCACCATAGACCTATTCATAACATGTTTCCATAACTAACTAAGACTTAGTCCCACTTACCTTAATGAGATAAGATTTAATTTAACCCTAAAAGCACATGCCTATTATTCCTCTAACCACATTCCCACTCATTAGAAGGGAAACTGCTTTTTGATCCATGAGAATAGAACAAACTTTTCCCAAGTGATTCCCAAGATCCGCCATTTTTTGTAAACCTAGGGAATCCCCGCCTTAACCTATGCTTGATCATCCTAAAACCGATGTTGGTCAATCAAGAACCATTTTCAGTTACCATTCATCCACTTTAGGAACCTTTTTGGGAGAGGTTGGCACATTTTTGAATCGAGGAGAAGAGAAGAGATTTGCATGCAAGCATAAACAAAGCCTTTTCATACCTCCAAACATCCATAGCCAAACATCATTCCTCCGATAGGAAACCATCATCCCATCTAGCCAGGTATTGCACTCATAGTAACATTCTTAAGGAAGCACTTCCACTTGTCTCATTCCCCTACCAAACATCATTCCTCCGATAAACCATCATCACCATCTAGCCATTTGATCCTCGCACCCCATAGTAATCATACTTTTAACTAGAATCATCCAAGGCAATGTCATTTGGTGTGAATGCACAACATTGAGCTTTCCCAAAGTGTGGGACCTTTGCAAATGGGGAAAGCTCTCTAGAGAAGGTTGGTTCCTCTTCCTAAACTACCTACCACAAGCTATTCCAGTGCAGGAAATCTAATCTAATCCTAATCTAACTATGCCAAGGAGAGAGAGAGAGAGAGAGAAAAGAGGGAAAAAAGAGCCTACACTAAAATGGTGATACACCAGAGAAGGAAAATGTTGAACATCTATCAAAACTGCCATGGAAACAAGAAGAGGTGAGCAATGGAAAGGATGGACAAGTGCATCACAAAACCAAGGATAGATTTCACACAAAAATGTTCCAAAACTCCATGAACACAACTCCAAAACCTGCAATGAACATTCAAACATGCACAAATACCTAATGAAGAGAGAGTAAGAAGAAAATAAGTAAAAAAAAGCAAGGAGGATGGACAAATGCATCACAAAACACATTTTTTATTGCTCCAAAGTTTGCACAAAACATCATTTTACTGGTAAGAGGAAAAAAACCATTACAGAGCAAGGGAGGAGGTTCAAACTCCATTTTCAACCCTAGGAAGAAAATAAGGGAGGGCAGAGAAGAAAGAATGAACAAACCATTACAAATGAGCCAAAATTGGCTTTTAACCATCGAAAGTAAATGGAAGAAAGGAGAAAACACAGGAAAATTGATTTGGGACTTCAACCACCAACAAGATTCATCTAATGGGCCTGAAAAATGATGGGTTTCCATAAAAATCCCATACTTTGAAGTACATTGCTTTACAGAGAAAAACAAAGGCCCATACTTCATTAATTTTGGTGGTTGGAGTCATTTTTCGTGTTTTTTGCATGCCAGATACATTTTTCATTTTTCTCCCACAAATATCCATCAAAAATCAAAATTGAAGATTCCATCATGTAGAGGATTTCAACATCTTTCCAATGATATAAAGAACATGAAAATCCAAGCTCGGATCGAAAGTTATGCCCTCTGAAGATTTAGGGCAAAAATGGCAATTTTAGGGCAAAATTCGGGTCAGGGGGCCAAAAACTTGAAAATTTTCCATTTTTTGAATTTGGGAAAATTTCCCAAAATTCCCACCCCACCACTCCACTGCCACATGTCACTTTCCCATTAGCTGATGGAAACACGGGCTCAAACCTCACCTTTTTCACTTTGATTTTTCATTGGGAAAATTTCCCAAAATTTCCCCATGCTCCACCACTCCCACCTCCACCGCTGCCACATGTGTCACTTCTGGTTCACCCGTTTTTTGCACTTCAACATTTTCTTTGCACCTTTTTTTTTTTGGAAAAAAAAATTTCCTCCTCCTTTCCCCCGATTCCCACCGCCACACATGTGGACACGTGGCGCATCCTCCGGTTGGTCCACGGGCCTTCTAAACTTTTCTCCATCCTCCTCCTCCGGGCCTATGGGCCGGTTTTTTCCTTTGCACCCTTTTCCCACTTTGGTGAATTTTTTAACTTCACTCCACTGCCCCGACCTCCCACCACATGTGGCATCTTCTCATTGATGTGGGCCTGTCAAGGGAAAATTTCCCCAAAAACTCCATGAGCCATAACTTTCAAAATATTTGGAGTTAGGAGGAAAATTTTACCTTTCTAGAAAGGGGAGAAAAATCTATCTGATGAAGCCATTTCTAGAATCCTTTGAGTGCTTGAAATGTGTAAAAATTGAATTTGAAGCACAAGGAAGGAAAGAATGAAGGTAAGTTAGCCAAAATAAGCAGGGGGCTCATTTTGGATAACAATTTGGTGACTCTCAGGGGTCATCTGCCTACTAGATGAATGATCAATGGCCTTTGAAGCATCCATTGGGCATGGAGTCAAGCCTTGATAACCAATTCTGATATGAACTATGAAAATATGACCTCTGAGCCACTTGGAAACCCACTAAACTGAAACTGATCCTCACCAAAACACTTGAAATGGACTGTGCAAGAGCAACCAAAACAACACCAAACAACTATGTACAAAACTGAAAATCATACATGCTCCAAATGGAACATGTAGAGTGTGCACAAGCACTTCTTCTACTGAAAGAAAACCTACCTACTCTACTCTAACTAGAAGCAAAGGTGGGCTAAACAAACCCTACAACTGGTTGTGCAAAATAGCTTCCTTTCTTCAAAATTGGCAGCCATGCAAATGATTTGGAGCTGAGTATGGCTGCTTGGATGAGTGGAAAATCAACAAGAAGTTGGTCTTCTACCCAAATTAGCAAGGTGTCAACTGAAAAAGCAAATTGAATACCTCTTTTAGTTGCTCTGCATTTGGATTGAAGAGGTATGACAGCTGATCCTTGGTACTTTGTAGCTCATCCTCATGCTTAGAAGCAAGCATGACTAGTTGTGACTTCTCCTTTGGCTCCAATGAAGCCAAATACCTTATTGGGCAAGGTCTGATCCATTTGATATGCCCATAGCTCTGATTTTCAACTCCAAAAATGGAGTCTTCTTGTAGACCTTCTTGAATGGATGGTGTGGAAGAAATGATGGAACTCTTCTGTTGTTTTCCTTCCTCTAATGAAGAACATGGAAGATTTAAATCTTCCAATCTTGATTCCAAAGAGCTATATAAGATGCAGGCTGCTGCAAATGAAATTCTCCTCCATGAAAATAGGCTCAAGTGTTTGGAATGTGGATGATGAAGGAGAAAATGGTGTGATTTCAACCGGTTCCTCTTCATCAAAATAGTCCTCCAAATCTGACAGATAAACTACCTCATTGTTGTCCTGCTACAAATGTTCAACCTCTCCCATGGTGTTCTCTTGATCTACAACTTGATCACCATGGTTTCTTTCATCCTCCAACATTGAGTTTGAGAGATCAAACTCTTCTTCAACACTAGAACTCGAGAGAGATGAAGTAGAAAGAAGAACTAAAGGTTCTTCTATAGCCTGCTTTGTGCTCAAAGCTTTTGGATCTGCACTTTTCTCCCCCACAGCTGGAATGTGCTCCTCTTCTTTTGGATTTGGAGCAGCTTCTCCTTCCTCTGTTGCTTGAAGGAAATCTTGCTCTTGATTGAACTCTTCCTCTAGCATGAAGTTTTTCAAGTCAAACTCTTCAATCTGCTGCTCTAGAGGACAAGTTGGGGCTGCAAGATCTCTTTTAGAGCTTTCCTCTTCCATGGCTGATTGTGCAACTTGAATTGGATCAACATCTTCTTCAAGTAGAGTGCCAACATGGACACTACATTCTGAGAAAATTGATTGCTTGATCTGCCTCTTCTTTTTTCTCTTCTTCTACTGCTGCAACAAAATCAGTCCTAACCACCACTTGTTCTTCAACCTTTACCTCCTCTGTAGGCTTCACCAACAAAGGAATTTTCTCAATCCCATATCTAAGAGCCAAACTTACTAAGCTCTTAATCATTCCTTCTTTGCTTGGTTCTTCCTCTTGCTGTCCTTCATGACTGATTTTTGCAATTTCTTCTTCCCAACATGGATTTGGGAATGCAAGAGGAGGGGTGGGTTGTGACTCAACCATTTTTTCATTTGTTTGTGGTGGTGGAAGAGATGAAACTTCTTGTTTCCTTGGAGTGGAAGGTATTTATTTTTTCTCTTGTGGAGGGGATTTGGATTTGGAAGGGAAAAGGATAGAAGAATTGAGATGAGGTGGAAGACTAGGAGATGGAGAAATGGGATCAACATTTGGGGCAGCATATGGGAAACTTGAAGCTTGACACTACTGAAATGATACAGATTGAGAAAGAGGAAAAGAAAGAGTATGAGATGGTGTGCTTACCCATTGACAAGGTTGTTGAATACTCCTCTCATACACCTCTATTCCCTCAGTCCACTTTGCAAGTAATGGCAGCATTGCAATCATGAAGTCAAGCTTCTCTTGAGGGCTGTAATGCCTTGGAAAAGGTCCCACCCATGGACAAGGTGCTCCACAACCGATTCCAAATGCTTTCATTTGTGCTTGAGCCTTGGATTGCACCATGCCAATCTCCATTTTTTGGATTTTCTCCAACAAATCAGCATCTTGCATTTGATTTTCTTCATTGTATGCATACCCCTACTCTTGGAAAGAACCATAGCCAAACTGATTTTGGCACTATTGCTCATATGGGTATGCATGCTGATCTTGAATCTGCTCAAAATGCTGATTTGAAGGAGTTGTAAAGCATGTTGGAGGTGGATTTGGATGGCACTGCTGTTGTAAATGTGAATTCCATGATGGAAATGAAGTCATGATTGCACAACTTCATGGGATGAAAGAAGATGGAAGAGATGGAAGGAAGAATGGATGAAAAATGAATGAAAATGAATGAAAAGGAAGGTCTACAACTTCAAAGATGGGTTGTTTACTAGATGGAGTCACCAGATGTGTTTGCAATTGCCTCCAAAGGCTGAAATCTTCACAGAACACACCAACCTATAAAAGATGAAGTGGAAGACCTCTAAGGTCCCACCGGGCATGCCAAAATTATTAGTGCAAATTCACAGCACCCCCAAAATGACCTATGGATCTACTTTTCTAAGGCAATGTCATTTGGTGTGAATGCACAACATTGAGCTTTCCCAAAGTGTGGGACCTTTGCAAATGGGGAAAGCTCTCCAGAGAAGGTTGGTTCCTCTTCCTAAACTACCTACCACAAGCTATTCCAGTGCAGGAAAGCTAATCTAATCCTAATCTAACTATGCCAAGGAGACAGAGAGAGAGAAAAAGAGGGAAAAATAGAGCCTACACTAAAATGGTGATACACCAGAGAAGGAAAATGTTGAACATCTATCAAAACTACCATGGAAACAAAGAGAGGTGAGCAATGGAAAGGATGGACAAGTGCATCACAAAACCAAGGATGGATTTCACACAAAAAATGTTCCAAAACTCCATGAACACAGCCCCAAAACCTGCAAATAGACATTCAAACATGCACAAATACCTACAATGAAGAGAGGCAAGAAGAAAACAAGCAAAAACAGCAAGGATGGACAAATGCATCACAAAACACATTTTTTATTGCTCCAGAAGTTTGCACAAAACATCATTTCACTGGTAAGAGGAAAAAAATGCCATTACAGAGCAAGGGAGGAGGTTCAAACTCCATTTTCAACCCTGGGAAGAAAAGAAGGGAGAGGCAGAGAAGAATGATGAACAACCTTTTACAAATGAGCCAAAATTGGCTTTTAACCATCGAAAGCAGAATGGAAGAAAGGAGAAAATGTGGGAAAATTGATTTGGGACTTCAACCACCAACAAGATTCATCTAATGGGCCTAAAAATGATGGGTTTCCATAAAAATCCCATACTTTGAAGTACATTGCTTTACAGAGCAAAACAGAGGCCCATACTTCATTAATTTTGGTGGTTGGAGTCATTTTCTGTGTTTTTGCATGCCAGATACATTTTTCCATTTTTCTCCCATAAATATCCATCAAAAATAAAAATTGAAGATTCCATCATGTAGAGGATTTCAACATTTCCAATGATATAAAGAACGTGAAAATCCAGAGCTCGATCAAAAGTTATGCCCCTCTGAAGATTTAGGGCAAAAATGGCAATTTTAGGGCAAAATTCGGGTTGGCGGGCCGAAAACTTGAAAATTTTCCATTTTTTGAATTTGGGAAAATTTCCCAAAATTCCCATGCCCCTCCTCTCTCCTGCTGCCACATGTCACTTTCCCATTAGCTGATGGAAACACGGGCTCAAACCTCACCTTTTTCACTTTGATTTTTCATTGGGAAAATTTCCCAAAATTTCCCCACGCTCCACCGCTCCACTGCCACGTGTCACTTCCTAGTTCACCTGGGTTTGCACTTCAACATTTTCCTTTGTGCACTTTTGAAATTTTGGCAAAAACCAAAATTTCCTCCATGCCCCCAATTCCCACCACTGACAGGACACGTGGCATCCTCCAGTTGGTCCGCGGGCCTTCTAAACTTTTCTCCATCCTCCTCCATGGCCTGCGGGCCAGTTTTTTCCTTTGCACCCTTTGCCCACTTTGGAAAAATTTTTAACTTCACTCCACTGCCCGACCTCCGCCACCACATGGCATCTTCTCATTGGATGCGGGCTGTCAAGGGAAAATTTCCCCAAAAAACTCTCCGAGCCATAACTTTCAAAATATTTGGAGTTAGGAGGAAAATTTTACCTTTCTAGAAAGGGGAAGAAAAATCCTATCTGATGAAGCCATTTGACATTTAACTTTGCATATATTATTTAACTCTTCTTTTGTGGTCTTTTTTTCTATTTGAGGGTAGTTCCTCCTAGCCAAAAGGAGTCTCTCACATGATCTTGAGATCAGATCGCGAATTCCATAATCGTGCACATAAAACTCCAACCAACCAACATGACAAGTATTCCTCCTCACCCATCACCCTTATCTATTTCGTCTAAATCCCTAAGAAAATGGTGAAACAATTTTAATATTTACTTTCCTTAATTCCTGCACTAATTTAAAATCATTGGTCTCATTAACTTCCTTAAATCTTTACGAAATAGATTTTCGGTTGAGTTACTATCTCGACTACTTCTCTTTGTCTTTTTCATCCTTAGCAATAACTAACTACGGGTTTAAGTTTCTTTTGTCATCTTACTAAGTATAACATGTGGAATATTAATTATTTTTACAGATCTTGTTTGAATATCCTTATAGTCCATGGCATTAAGATCAACAAGTTTTTTTCGCTTCTGCTCCATGTTCCATAGACAAGGGTTGTTTGTTTGTTATTGAGATTAGCCAGATTGTTGTGTTGGTATCTATGTTTGAACCACATTTTCAGTTTGTGAACCTTGTGCAGGAGAACCCATTATGGCATGTTAATGCTGGTTGGAATATGTTTTCCCTTGATCGTAGTTATTACGATTCCACCTAGGTTATGACTAAGTATAAGGGTTAATTTTACCATACCATGGTTGTTGGTGTAAGCCCCTGAGCATACCAAGCTTGTCCTACCTAATTCAGGGATTCCATGTTGGTTGAGGGGTCCAAGGTGGTTGTCCCCAATTTTTTTGTCAGTACTATCTCGAGCCACCTAAGGCATCATCCCGGGATTAGGAACCCGATCTTGGTATGAACTCCCTCTAGCTAGGTTGTCTCAGACAAATTTTACTTCTTCTACAATGGATGAAGTGTTGGTTTGTTTAAGCTAATTATTTATGAATGGAAGAAGTGAACAAACATTAACTTCATGTTCCCTAGAGATTCACAAATAAGAAACATTTCTATTTTTTCCAAAGGGAAATATCTTATTGCGTGCTTCTTTACTCTCGTATCTAGGACATTACATAGCTAATGGTTTAGTATTAGCATTTTCTTTGTCTTGCAATCCATGGGTAAGTGCATGAAGTTGGGGGTCCAAAAAGTGGACAAAAACCTGAAAATAGACAAAATGCGTACGCATTTTGCTAAAATGTGCTCGCATTTTAATTTTTTTGCTTGGTAATTACTGAACCTATAATGCATACATGTTTTAAAGAAGGTAAAACACGTACACATTTTAGAGAAGTAAAAACACGTATGTGTTTTGAGTATTATGGACCATGTATGTGTTTTTGGGTGTCTTATACTTACAAAAATAAATGTTTAAGTATAATAAATAAAATTTCTTATAATTTAAATTTATTTTAGTAAATATAAGAAATTAGGGTCACTCTGCACCTGATGGAAGTGGTCACGTAGCTCTAATAGTTATAATCTAGAAGATAGTTTTTCAAAATCTAATCTAGTTAGTACTTACTCATTTTTAGGATTTCAGCAAAGGACCTAAAACTTTCAGGGCATATATATTGTAGTTGGTCTTTGTTTTGGGAAAGCATATAGTCATTTTTTAGGTTTTTGACCTTCTAAAATGGATTTTAGCCCTACCACTACTTGAATTGGTACCAATTTTTAAATTTGGTCCATAATTTACTTTAGTGACCATGAATCAACTCTATGATGCTTGTCTACTTCTTACTAAAAAGAGATCCTCACTTTGTAGATATAGGATTGTTCCCTAAATGGGATTCCTGTCCTATGGCCAAAATGAGGTGATTTTAATGTGCCTCATCCTTAAGGTGTGATAACACTACTAGGTGTTGAATGTGTTGTTACGAATAGTACCAAGTGAATTACATCAAGTGAACTTAGATGATTGCTCATTCTTAGAAACATGGTGCTCCATATAAAGATCACCCCCTCACATTTCCTAGCTCTACAAGCATCCTTTCATGGAATCAAATTCATGATTCTCATACATGATTTTTCTCATATGTCTCTTATGAAGACAAATGATGCCTTAATACTTCACAAATAATGGCCCTTGATAGCTCGGTGACATGACTAGCTCATTTTATCTTATCCTAAAGGGTGTTCAATTAACTATAGAATGGCCAAAAATTCCTTTTTAGGCCTTCAAAGGAAGTAATCTCTCATAAAAACTATATGATTCGATCAATCACCTTAGACACTATTTCTACACACCAAAACATGTTGAATGATCTTATTAGGAATTTCCTTTGGGTGAGGGTTTATGATTTAGGGTGTATGGTTTAAGGCTTAGGGTTTAGGGTTTAGGACTCAAGGTTTAGAGTTTAGGTTTAAATTTTAGTGTTTAACGATCATATTTCAAATTTTAGGGTTTAGGTCTCAGGGCTTAAGGTTCATGGTTTAGGGTGGGTTTAAAGTTTAGGGTTTATGGTTAAGGGTTAAGGGTTTAGGATTTATATTTTAAGGTTTAGGGCTCAAGGTTCAAGGTTTAGGGTTTATAGATCAAGGTTAATGGTTTATGGTTTATGGCTCAAGGTTTAGGGTTTACAGTTTAGGGATCAAGGTTTAGGGTTTAGGGTTGAGAGTTGAGGGTTTAGGGTTTAGGGATCATGGTTTAGTTTTTAGGGTTTATGGTTAAGGGTTTATGTTTGAGGGTTCAAGGTTTATGGTTTTGGATTAGGGATTAGGGCTTACAGCCTATGATTTAGGCTTAGGTTTTAGGGTTTAGGGCTCGAGGTTTAGGGTTTAGGGATTCGGGTTTAGGTTTTAGGGTTTAGGGTTTAGGATTTAGGATTTAGGGCTTAGATTTTAGGTTTTAGGTCTTAGATTTTATGGTATAGGGTTGAGGTTTTAACACTTAAGGTTTAGGGTTTAGGGCTCATGGTTTAAGTTTTAGGGTTAAGGATTTAGGTTTTATGGTTTAGGGTTTAGGAGTTATGGTTTAAGCTTTAAAGGTTAGGTTCATGGTTTAGGGAAAATGTTTCAGGGTTTAGGGTTTAAGGATCAAGGTTTAGGGTTTAGGGCTTAGAGCTTAGGGTTTAAGGCTCATGTATTACACTCATTTATTCAGATCACTTTATAATGTTTTATGTCTTACCCATTCTTATAAGTATTGACAAAGAGTATTCAACTAAAAAGGGTTCATCTACTTTGTAGGTAGAACATTCAAGGGAGTCATCAAAATTTTATGCCTTTCATCTACTGATATTTTAAAGGAGGGAAATGCCCATTGCATGTGAACTATTTCACTCACTATAATGTTTTGTGTCTTACCCATTCTTATTAGTATTGACAGAGAGTATTCAACTGAAAAGGGTTCATCGACTTCGTAGGAACAAAATTCAAAGAGATTCATCAAAATTTGATGTCTTTCATTTTTGATTTGAAGGAGGTAAATTCCCACCTCTCATAAACAATTTAGTTATAAAATAAGACTTAATGATGGTTCTAGGCACAAGACTAGGAAATATGGTCCTAAGATATTAAAAAAATGAACTCACTCATGAGACCTACTGGAAATATATGAGGTTTAGGGGTTAGATCTTAGGGCTTGGATTTATTGTTTAGGTTTTACATATAAGGGATTAGGGCTCAGGGGTTCAAGGTTTAGGGTTTAGGGTTAAGGATTTAGGGTTTAGGGTTTAGGGTTCAGTATTTAGTGTTCAGGGTTTAAGGTTTATTATTTTTGTTTTAGGGTTTAGGGTTTATAATTTAGGATTTAGGTATTAGGGTTAAGGGTTGAGGTTAAGGGTTTAGGTTGTAGAGTTAAGGCTTTAAGGTTTAGGGTTTAGGGCTTAGGGTTTAGGGTTTTTGGTTTAGGGTTTTGGGTTTAGGGTTTAGGGTTTAGTGCTTAGGGTTTAGATTTTAGGGTTTAGGGTCAGTGTTTAGGGTAAATATGATTTATTTTTTTAGGGTTTAGGGTTTGGGGTTTAGGGGTTAGGGTGCATGGTTTAGGGTTTATGGCTTAGGTTCGGGGTTCAGAGTTACGGGTGCCATAACGTATAGGGGCTAGGGGTTACGGGTTTAAGGTTTGGGGGTTAGAGATTAGGGCTCTATATTTAGGGTTTAGGGATCGTGCTCATGGTTTAAGGTTTTGTTTAAGGCTCAAGGATTAGGATGTAGGGTTCAAGTCTTAAGGTTTAGTTTTATGGTTTATAGATTAGGTTTTAGCATTTAGGTTTTATGGTTAATGGTTTATGGCTTAAGGTTTGGGGTTTAGAGTTATTGATTTAATGTTTAGGGTTAGAGCTCGTGGATATGGATTTAGTGCTTAGGTTTAGGGCTTAGGGCTCAAGGTTTAGGGTTTAGGGTTTAGGATTTAGTGTTTAGAGTTTAGGATTTATTATTTTAGTTTTAGGGTTTAGGGTTTATAATTTAGGGTTTAGGTCTCATGGTTTGAGGGTTAAGGTTTAGGTCTCATGGTTGAGGGTTAAGGGTTTAGGTCACAAAGTTAAAGGATTAGGGTTTAGTGTTTAGGATTTAGGGCTTATGGTTTAGGGTTTACGGCTCAGGATTTTGGGTTTAGGATTCGGTGTTTAGGGTTTAGGGTTTATGGTTTAGGGCTTAAGGCTCAAGGTTTAGGGTTTAGGTCTCATGTGGTAAGTGTTAAACATTTAAGGATTAGGGTTTAGGGATTAAGATTTAGGGTTTAAGGTTTAGGGTTTAGGTTTTAGGGTTTAGAGAACATGGTTTACGGTTTCAATTTAGGTTTAGGGCCTCTAGTTTAGGGTTTAATGTTTAGGGTTTAGGGTTTTGATTGTAGAATTTAAATGCTAAAATATTTAGGCCGAATGCTAAAAGTCTGAAAATTACCTATATCTTGACAGATTATACTATAAAAACTATATCTTAAGCCGTGACTAATGGAACTATGATACTAGTTCCATAAGGTGCAAGTGACCCTAATTTCTTATGTTTATGTTTATATTTACATAAACATTTTTTTTGCAAATAGAATCATGTCAAAAGCATATACAATTTTTAGACTATACAAAACACGTCGTGTTTTTGTGTTTTCTCTTTTTTCAGCCATGCCTCAAGGCTTGGGATCTAGTTTAGATCCCCAAGCTTGAGGCATGAACTTCCAAAAGCAGAGCAAAATGTGTTTTTGCAGGAAAATGTAAAAATTCCACTTCCTCTATGATAAATCAAAATAAAACAATCGAACCATTTATAAAAAATCATACCACTGACGTAGATTTGAGTTTCTTCTTTCTAAAATTATTTTTTTTTCAATTTTTCTAAACTAATATAAGGTTTCCATATTATTTATTTTCTAACTATGCATTTTATAGCTATTTTTTAAATTTTAAATATGTCTATATTTCATCGTGTATCTTTTTTTGGGTGATCAAAATTGAAAAAAATTATACTATCACAAACTAGCCATAATTCTATACATATTCAAAAAAAAATCTAATTATGGATATTTTTGATGTAGTTAGGAGGGCATAGTTAGAGCTCCATTATTTTTCAAAACATAAAATTTGTGTACTAGAAAATTCATAAATAAAAAAATTAACTAAAAAAATTTTAAAAAATATAACACAAACTAGATGCTTCTAGCTATCTTTCTACTAAAGGGTTTTTAAAAATACTAAATGGTGCTAAAAAAATGGTGGGGGCATGAAAGTCACTCTATTATGTTTTTTAACAAAAATAAGAGAACCTCGTTGGTATTTTAGTTGTTTTACCCACTTAAACTTATCCATTTTCAATAAAATCTAGTAGCTTAGAAACTAGACTCAAAATTCTACAATTCATATTTTTACAACATCTTCCAATTTTGAGTGTAACTATTTCTAAAAACTCATACAAGTTGAAGTTTTTTATTTTCACAAAAATGTGTCCACTTAAGACCCCTTTAGGCCCCCAATTTGGTGCACTTACCCCATCCATGGTGTAAGTTAATTAAACTAGGATGTCTGTTTAAAGTTTGCTTTAGTTCATCCATAAGTTTGTTCATATCTTGATTTCAATTTTCATAATTTTCCCTACCTAGGTGCACCCCTTGTTCTTGAATAACTTCTACAAAGGTATTTAATATCATTCATTCCCAATTGATTGATGTTTCCACCTCCCATTAAATTAAGGGCTTTCCTAGATTCATCATCCAAACATATAATAAAAATGATTTTACTTAGCTCTTCTTGAAGTACAAATCCACACCTTTTACTTACAAAGAGGAATCTATCTAAATAATCTTCCATATTTTCATCCTCTTCTTGTTTGATCCTAAAAATTCTTTCTTCATGTTTATTCCTCTACAGATAGTCCTGATATTTTTCTAGGAAGGCAGTTTCCATTTGTCCCCAAGTGGTAATAGAATTGGATGTTAATCCCATAAACCACCTCATTGCTACATCTTTCAGAGTAGATGGGAACAACTTGAGTTTTTGATTTTCTATTTTTTAGTCATAGGTTTGACACAATACTTTAAATTCAAACAAAAATTGGTCAGGGTCCTCAGATGACATCCCTCTAAATGTAGGCAAGTGTGCAAGTGAAATATTCTTCATAGGTGTATCATCATCCTCCAACTGAATTAGATAGGTAAATGTCCTATCGTGCATCTTTCAACTTCCCGTGTCATTTTTGTAGTATCTTCTAGATATTTTCCCAAATCAATGTGGTATGTGACCCACTTTGGTGAAGGTAAAATTTCAAGAGTAGGAGGTTGAATATTCAATTAAGAATCAAGACTTTCTCTAAGCGGGTCTTGGATATAATCCTTCTCTAAAAGTTACACTTCCTTCGGTGATCGATCCAAAAATCCAAAGGTGGAAGTTCTACCTCTTTTCTAACAGAGGACAATGGTGCTTCTAATTCTTTCTCAACTTCATTATTTTTACTAAAGGATGTTGATAATTCTTGTGGAGATATTTTTGGGAGAAATCTACCCTTTGAGTCTCTTGGTCTACTCATAAATTTTATGATAATCAAAGAAGATTTTTCAATTACTAGATGTATGATTGTTGATCTTTTTACACCTAATTAGACAATTCTAACTAATGGTTCCTTGACAAAAACACCACAAATGATTGGTGGTGTTATTCACTTTATTTAATCAACTCTTGGTTGATGTCATATTCAAACCATGGGTGTGTCTGAAGCTATATGCAACAAGAAGAATCTTAGTGATCTAGTAATTGATTGTAGGTATTTATTATTTTTATTTTTTAGGGGGTTTTAAGGTGTCTTTAAGATTTCTTGGCCAAAGCCTTATTAAAGCTAAACTCTAAGAAACTTGCTGAAATAAACACTCATTTCTGAAATAAATAAATCTTCCAGAATTGAACGTGCTTCTGGAAATAAACACACTCTTGTAGAATGAAACAAATTGCTAGAAATAAACACACTTTTGCATAATGAAATAAATGTACGTTATAGAATTAAATACACTTCTTATAAATATATACACACTTTAATATGTTGTTGAAATTTTTGTAAAGAAATAAGAGTTTAATCTACAACACCTACAGAACAATTACATAATAGGTTTTGAGAAGAACAAAAGTACCTACATAATTAAGACGTATTGATTTACACGAATTGCTTAACAATATAAATACCAATAAAATAAAATATCTTGTTTCATGGAGGAGTGAGCCTTGCTCCACCTTGAATCAGAAGTTGACAAAGTATGATTCTCTCAAAATGAAATGGCTATCTTATTACTAAAATGTTCTGTCTTACAAAACTTCACCGTATATCTATATCATATATCTCTATTTAATCTATCTACAGTTCTTTACATATATTTCATCATCCAAAGATGAATTTACAACCATAATTTCTCAATAGTTATCCATCCATCTATAGGTTCTAGTGAAACCAAATAGTGCTCCAAGTAGCTGTGAAATCTAGAAACCTTTCTAGACATATAGTTGTTTGGTCCTACATAAGTATTTCTGGAGTATGAAGAATCAACAATTTGTTGATCTACTCTTGATTGATGGCCCATTAATTTCTCTATCACCGGATTTTTTCAAAATAAACCGATTCCCATTGATTCCGAACTTTGGAGAATTTTTGGAACCAACGGAAACATTCTCAACTAACTATGAAATTTCCAAAGTCATGCGTAGGTGTTCTGGAACTAAGTGTTGGAGTTCAGAACTAAGTCTAAAGGTTCTAGAACTAAATGCTGGAGTTTCGTGAACAAAATCAAGGTTACAGAACTAAGCGATAGAGTTCCTTAGATTGCCGTGTGATGGAGCTCCATAACTAATCCTCGAAGGTTGTAGAGCTAATCTGCATTGTAAGCCATTATTCTCAAAAAGGTGTTGGTTGCTTCATACTTTTCTTATCTTACTGAATGTAACCTGTTTTATTCCAAAAACTGAATTTCCACACACTTTGTTAGGAATTATAGAGTTTCTAGACGTTAGAACTAAATTGTAAAAAAGATGGACAATTACATCCTAACTTATACTAGATTAAAAAAGCCACAAAATGCATTCGAACTTGATTTAAAGGTGAGCAAAATGAGATCATTTATTGCACATTGATAAGGCATATTTTGGCCTTATCACAAAGATAAGAAATAAATCTTTCTTATCATCAAAAGGTAGGACACCCAACCCAAACTCCCTTTAAATGCATATACAAAACTCTTGACCAAGTCAAAAATCAAGCCCAAGAATCACAAATGGATGGGTGAGGATATGACAAAGCTCCCTTCCACACACAAACCACTACTCCATACTTCTAAGGAAAAAATTAAAGGAGTTTTAAGAAAGTTTAATTAATTCCATTTTTCCTTTCAAAAAACACATAATGAGGCCTAAAATAAACCCCTCACATCATAGGTATAGTTGGTGGGTGAGTTTAAGAGGTATGGGACAAGATTAACTTGTCCCACAAGCCTCCAAAAGTGGCTCATAAGCCCAAATTCGAGATTTGAAAAGTGGGGATGAGTACACAACTTCAAAACCAATAAAATCCATCTCAAATCCATAATATAACAAGGACTATCTACCACAATTAATTCCCACATAGTCACATCTCAAATTAACTAAAACACGTGATTAATTAGCTAAAAAAAAAAAGCACATTAACTAAGCAAAAGTAAAGTTGAAATACATTACAATGAAGAAATCACATACTCACTAAATAAATAAAATGAAAGAGGGAAAAAAGAAACACATAAACCCATGGTCAAATTTTAGGTTACACCCCCAATGGGGACCTCCTAGCAAACTCAACAATAACACAACAATATACACTAACACAAAGTTGCCAAGGTGACCTATTTTGCCAATATCTAATATTATTTCATGGTTGGTCACCGTACATAGCCAAAATTGTATGTCTTTGCATACTACTGAAAGAGGCCGTAGAAACCCCAATGATGATTCAGATCTCTTCGCAAGGTGTTGAGAATCTAGAAAGCATGCTGAGTATACATTTGCATCCTAAAATGCCTTATCCAGCCTTCGCATGCTTTGTTCTGACCCCATTCCTCTCTTTTTCTTACATTTTGGTCTTTAGTTACAGAGGCTACCTCCCTCCACAGGGACAGCGGTCTCAGTGCATGTTTTCTAGAACTTTCCGACGCTTTCATCAATGTAAAAAATCAAGTGGTGCTCGTATTTCTCAACCACTCTTGCTTGCATTTAAGTTTTAGCCTGGTAAATAGTAATTCCTCTTTGTTTATAATAGAAGAGTTCAATTCAATCTTACCCTCTGGTAAATCAAAGTGCTATAAATACCAAGCTTTTTTACAAGTAAATGGCCCCTCTCCCTCAATGAATTATTATTCAATGTGTTTTGAAAGTTCTTCATAAGTCTCAACAAGTTTAGATTATATAAAGCTCTCACCTCTTAGTTTAAGGCTTCACAGCTTCTTTGGTTCTAGATTATGTTCATTTGAATCTTGATTATACTTAGATTCATATGTTGTTGTTTCATCACAGGAAGTATAGGTCCTAGAGATTTTGGTGTTCTTGTATTGTATCCTCAGAACATCCCACTAGGAATTGAATAGTCAAGCTCTATTCTCTTACACTACCCCTCTCCTACTTGCATTCTATTCAGCTTACGTCTAAGCTACCACTGTTTGAACATCTTCTCCTACTACCACTGTCACATTCCCACTTTTCTGGATTCACAAGAACACAAAGGAATGAAGAGATCACATTGAGGGAAAAGTCACAATACAATTAGATTTTCCACCATTACGTAAAACTCTAGGTTTGAATTTTTAAAGTTGTAGTTACAATATATCAAATAGAATAGAAAATCATTTTATTTCAGTTAAGCTTTCTTTCAATATTACTAGGAAGCTATGGGGAATGATAGCTTCTGAGAAGCTATGATTTATTCCTCACTTCTGAGGTAAGATTGAAGGTCTTTCAATTAAATTAGTTAGTTATTTATATTTAGGATCAATTCACAAATGCACAGGCAAATAGCTACATTTGGCTACCTTGCTTGTTTTAATTCCATTATTAGATTAATTTTTCGTTATCTAGAATATATTAGAATAGTTGATCTTTAAATTTTGTTCAAATTCACATCTTTGAAAATACAAAAAAGAAGAATATAAGCATAGTGTAGATTTATTTTCATAATTAGTTTACTTATTTCAATTAAGTTTGGTTATCTCTTGCATGACAATTACGGGACCCAGAGAGCCCAGGGATTACGTATTTGAACCGGTAATACCTCAGCCAAATATCTTCACAACATTAATAGATATAGATCAAGGTCTTAGAATTCACGTCTTTCAAATGACAACAAACCCACAAGCAGTTAGTGAGCAATTGAGAGAATTGAATATTGAAGACGACAAAGCATACACATTCTAGTCAAATCAACCCAACTATAGATTGCCTTGATAGGATATCCACATGACCATACAAGAACCCGAAAGAGAGAAAATATTTGGTTGTGATTCATTAGTTCCACATCCAAATGCAGGAGACCTTCTCATTGACATAGACACAAGCTTATGTATACAAGTTGTTAGAACACCCATAAGGTATTATGAGAAGATCACACAACTCCTGGTATTAAACATAGAAGATGAAAAATCTTATGACTATTGGATAGTCGAAAGAAGAGATTGATTCTTCACATGACCATAACAGGTCCACAACAACCACGAACTCATGGTTATGATCCCTAGGTCCCATAACCCAACGAGCCTGCTAATCAGTTAAATATTGACACCAGTTTACGTACACTAGTATTTAGATCCTCACCACTCCCATTGGATATCATAACATAATTTTCCGTATTAAACATAGAAGCCAATCAAGCTAATATTTTCTGGGTTAGACTAGAAAACCACCCATAGTTTCCTATAAATCCACTACACCTCTCACTACCACTTTCATGACCTTGTTTGGAAATATACACGAAGCACCTACAAGTCATTTTCCATGCATCCAACAACAAATAAATAGGATCTTGGCGAGCTCAAGCCTCCGAGAAGCTTTCTTTTCCTTATACTTGCAAATCCCACTATTGCGTGTTGAGGATATAAGATTGCCCAACTATTTTTTCTACATCCACATATATTTCATTTCCACTGGATGTCTTGACACGACCTCGGAGGTCGGGTATGAAGAAAGGCTACTTGTTGATTCTCATGCTCACCTGTCACTTTTCTATCATACAAAATTGGTGAACCCGACATGAAACACAACAACTGCTCCCTTTTAATTTCCATTTCTTTCATCCATCTTCGCTCCTTCCCATTATTCTGTGGGTATTTATACCCCACAAATATGTTTGGATACTGACGCATTTGTGCGAGACCTCTCTCAGTGTTGAAGCATATTATGGTCAAACAAGTAGATAATTGTCACCTCGATTTCCGCATGGGCTGATAAATATTCAAGCAACTACTTGTCATCACAAACTCCTCCTCAAAGAACTAGCTCTATTTTCTTTGTTCCAAATTGAGGATCTAGATCAGCTCACACAAACACAACACCCGAGCCCTCGTGGTTCTAACAATACGGCGTTCTTGAATAATCCATTTCATCTCCCGGGTTTTGTTGGACCACAAATCAGTAGGCAATCAAATCCACTGCCATTTTTGGATGAGGAGTACTTAGCACACTATGCTAGAATCAAAAATGCTTCCAAAACATGTACCCACCTATACAAAGTTTGCATACACAACTCGACACCCTTCTCTAAGAAAACACCCCCATTCCTCCACCTATGGAAAATACTCTTGGTGAAGCTTGGCAGAGTAATGATCAATTCATAGTAGGGTACCATACCCCTCTACAACCTCAAGGTATACAACAATAGCCATTAAGGAAAAACATTGTGTCATCACCAATCGAGGTCATCTCAGCTTTAGTTGAGAAGGTTAGAGGACTAGAACTTGCTCAAGCAAATCAAACTTCACATTTTGGGAAAGCAGGAACTTCCAACCCTCCACATCATCCCAGCCAAGTTGACCTCCTCACAGGAACAAGAATGTTAGGCATGCCTCCTCAACATTTGTATAACTACCCACAACAAACACCAACTAGAACCATGTTTTCAAATGCTACTCTAGTTGAAAGTATGATACCTCCTGGTTTAGTACCAAACAACCCATATCAAAGCAATGCTCCTCCCTACTTAAACATTTATTCAAAATCACCATAGGAGACATGTTCTCCTCTCTCCCAAGATGTTCACTCAACCACAATGGTTTCCTTATATCCCTGCAAATACATATGTTATGCCATATCAACAACCCATTCGCCTCTCCCCCTCGGAGAGGCACCATCGATGGTTGAAACCTATGTGGTAGGTACTTACTCAGAATATTTAAAAGAACCTCTAGATTTCACCATACGAAGCATCATGCTTCCAAGACCTCTTCCCAATTTTCCTAAATTCAAGGGGGAGGGAGATCTAAATGCACATATCAAGGCTTATGTCACGACCATTTAAGAATTGCTCCTTGGGATGTGGTTGTTGCTAAAATATTCGCTAAGACCTTAGAGGGTATTGCACTTGATTGGTATTATAGAATACACCGAAGCCTCGTCTGATCATTCAAACAACTTGTGTTGGAATTTATCAAAGATTTTGATATGAACAAATTTTTAAGAATGGGGATTAGGGAATCCCTTCACATTAAACAAGAGAGCAATGAATCTTCACGCTCATTTTATTCAAAGATGGTGTACAATCCTCTACTCATCAGCAAGTTCTCTAAACATGGATCAAATGGAACTATGTGACTTATTCCTTCATTCTCTCAATAAAGAGATAAAGGAAGAAATCCATAAGTTCCCACTAAGGAATTATGATGAGGTACTCGAGAGTACCCTCCAAATTGATCAAGTGATAATAGACGGTGGCCATAAGACATATGGAACAAACGAGAAATTAATCAACTTATCCTAATGTCGGGAATACCAATCAAGGACCCAAGATTCTTAAAAAAACCGCTGGGTTACAATAGATGGAGTCACAAACCAGGTTAAAAGGAAAAAATCACTTCACCACCCATTAACAATCAGTGAAATAATAACTTTACTCTAACAATCAATGCGGTGGATTTTAATCATCCATCACAACAACAACAACAATAAAAACAATGGAAAATCCAGACACAAGGTCCAATCCAAAACCCAACTGGATATCAGAACCAAAACCAAAGGCAACAACCTCAAAATTTTAACTCTAACAACTAGCAACCTAATCAAAGTTTTGGACCACAATGGTTTTAAACCAAAAACCTCGAAACTATAATCCCAACTTATATTATGGTTTCCACAAGATTCTAGGCCATGGTATTAGGACTTTCCGTGACTACAATAAATTCATGCAGCGTTTTCCGAGAAGACCAATGACAATTCTTTATAGATATGTTTTTAACAAATTCTACATTACCCATGCCAAACATTTATGCGGGAGCGATTTCCCTCAAAATGCACCCTCAAGATTTTCAATGATCCTCTCCCGAATCACTCTAAAAATAATAGGTTATATCCAAATGGGATGAACAAGGGTGTTATGACGGAAATAATGATCATGAAGCATCAACTTCATCAAATCCATCGGTCGCACCTAATTAGGAACTCAACCACAAACCAAGATAATCGGTCTAGTAGAATTAGATCTTGAGCTACATGTAGAAACCATAACAAGAATGCGAGATTATTATTCTCAACCAGTTCTAACCTACCCATTAGTACCAAACAATATTCAACAAACACTAGTGAAACCTATAGGTGCTTACGATCTAATTAATGACCTAACAAAGACTTCTCTCACATTTCCTTCTTGGATTTGTTGAAAAAATCTCCCACCCACAGGGCTGCTCTCTTAGAAGTGTTAGGTCTTGGTCATCTAATTAACATCACTCCTCCTCCTAAAACGCAAGTAAACCATGTAGACTTTGACATCTACCCTCCAGGGAAGCCGAGATAGGGATCTTTGAGTTTATATTTGATATAAGAAAAATGCCAACGACACTGAAATTACACATAGAGGTGACCCAACCTTACATTTGTAGGTATGGGTTTACAATAATTATGTTAAGCACACAATGATTGATGATGGGGCAGCAGTTAACATAGTCCCCTTCACTTTTCTTTAAAATCTAGGATATGGAGAAACAAATTGTTCCACAACATGAAATATGCTAAGGGGTTATGATAGCCTCAAGGCCACTTCAATCGGGACTATAGTGTTACTAGTCACATTAGGACCCAAGAAATTCCTCACTAAATTTTATATTATAGATCGGGAAACCAACTATAATATGATTCTCGATCGACCATGGATACATCGCATGAAGGAAATCCCTTCCATGTTATTCGAAATAATATTTTTACACTGGAAAAAAATATTTGTGGCATAAAGCAACCCAAAACCCTTTGACATACACCTAGTAGATTTGAAGAAGAGACCATTCATTCACTCTGAGTTTGATCTCCCAACGAATCAACTTAAAAACCAGTCAATTCAAAGCCAGGAAGTAAAGTTGATACCTACAACAGAATTAGAAATCATGAATCTAGTCGAAGGTATTCCGGCACTCAAAAATGAGACTAACATCATAGAGATAGTATCATTAGGAACTACCACAAAAATTGTCGAGTTACTAGAGAAATATTTACCTATTCTCCTACCATTTGATTCCATGGGTATAGGATGTACCCTAGGAATTGGCTCCCTTCCAGCTGGACAAAGTTTGTATGGTAGAAGTAAGCGAGGAAAAAGAAGTAGACACAAAAATGTTCCAACATCCATTTTTTTGAGAAAATATTGGACCCTCCACTTCGATGGAGCTAGATGTCGTTTCGGCACTAGGGTGGGTGTGATCTTTACTTCTCCCAAGGGAAATATCCTACCTTTTTCCTTTAAGTTAAAATTTGAATGTACAAACAATGGGGCTGAATACGAAGCCCTCCTCCTTGGCCTCATCATAGCCAAAAGGATGGGCATTGATAACATTAGAGTGCTAGGAGACTCACAATTAGTTGCAAACCAAGTATCTAAGGTATATGAGACTAGAGTTGAACACTTACAACTCTATAAAATAACGGTGTTAGATCTAACCAAAGGATTTGACTTCATATCAATCGAAGCAATCCCACAAGAACAAAACCTTCTCATTGATTCAATAGCAACCTTAGCTTCCCATTTCACTCTAAGCAGTGAGTTGGAAAATACAAGTTTCATGGTATCACTTCATACTGAACCATTGGTGTGTAAAATACCAACAACCCCGATCTTGACACATATAGAAGCTGAAAATGAGTTTACCATCCTAGATCACTTTGATAGTGATAGGGTCACTCTTGGATATCTAAATACCTATGCGAATTACATCTCACTCATCACATAGTAGATTTATCCCTAATCCCATCTTCCTCTTCCTATTTTGGAAATCCAATGATAGAATCTCCCCGTAAAAGAATCTTTAAATCTACCTCCGCCCCACCTGAATTTGAAGAAGGCAACGCTTCCTTAATCAAATGAACGATTGACATAAATATTAGAAAAGAGGAAGAACTAAATATTTTGAAGTTGGGATCCTCACAAACACCAGAGGAGATAGAAATACATACCCAAATCCTCAAGGAACCTCAAAAGGATTTCACATTTAATTACAAAGAAATGATGGGAATTACACCACATATAACGGTATAGAATCTTGTCACCAAACCAGATGCAAAGATAATTAAGCAAAAGTCAAGAATAATGAAACCAAAAGTAGCTCTCATGGTAAAAGAAGAAGTAATAAAACTTCTCCATGTGGGATTCATTAAACTAGTCGACTATTCACAATGGGTATCTAATATTGTCCCTGTTCTAAAAAGAATGGGAAGATACGCATTTGCATAGACTTCCAAGACATTAATAAATCTTTCCCTAAAGACGACTTCCCATTACCATCCATCGACATCATTATTGACACAACAACTAGATTCAAGATTTTTCTCTCATGGATGGGTTCTCGGGATATAATCAAATCAAAATATTTGAAGAGGATCAAGCCAAGACCACATTTATAACTCCTTGGGAACTTATTGTTGCACTTTGTCATGCCATTTGGTCTTAAGAACATTAGGACTACATACCAATGGGCAATGACATACATATTCCATGATCTTATTCATAAGATTGTGGAATCCTACGTAGATGACTTGCTGGCCAAGGCCAAAAAGCGTTGTGATCACCCAAAAGTGCTCCATATCATTCTCTCATGATTGATCAAATATGGTGTCACATTAAATCTAGAGAAATGCGTATTTGGTGTGACAGGAGGTAAGCTTCTAGGCTACATTATATCATCACGAGGGATTGATGTCGACCTAGCCAAAATCTAGGTTGTTCTTGAAATGATTCCACCATTAGATGAATCTGGTATTAGATCATTTCTTGGGAAACTTCGGTGCAATTTGAAGGTTCATCCCTAACTTGAGTTTTTTTGTTCATCCAATCAATAATTTATTAAAGAAGGATTATAGCATTCATTAGACGAAGAATGCAATGATGCCTTCAAAGCGATTAAACGCTTCTTTTGTCCCCTCCCACACTAATGCATCCTGACCAGATCATCCTTTGATCCCGTATTCACGGAGCTACTAATGTCTTGCTATCCCGCATGTTGGCTCGGGAAGATAATGATAAACTGGGCGTGTATTCTATTTCATTAGTTGGACGTTGCTCGATTATGAAACATGTTACACGAGAGATAGAAAGAGAATGCCTTGCCATAGTCTTATGCAATGAAACGTTTAAGACATTACATGTTAAATAAAGAAACAAGGGTTATTATAAAGACAAATCACTTACGAACATTCCTCACACAAGGGTCTTTATCTAAAAAGGCTAGAAATTTCATAACCTTAATGGGTGAGTTTGAACTAACATTTGTAAACCATAGAAATTTGTTAAGGGACAAATCATTGCAGACTGGTTGGCTGATAATCCATTGGATGGGGGTGATCTGGTAGATCTATACTTTCCTGATGAGTGCATATATTTTTTTGAAACCAGGCCCCCATCTCTATATGTCCTTGGTACACTAACATCGTCAATTTCATCATGGACCACACATACCCATAAGGTGCCACATCGCAACAAAGAAGGTGGTTACACATTATCACTGCTAAATACGTTATTTTAGAATAGGTGCTCTATCGTAGAGCCTTCGATGGAATGCTTTTAAGATGTGTTGACATAGAAGAATCCAAAAATATTCTTTACGAATCCCACAGTGGGATATGTGGAGGCCACTTTAGTGGCCACACCACTACTCACAAAATACATTGGATGGGCTATTTTTGGCCTACTCTGGAACATGATGCAGTAGAATTTTTGTGCAAGTGTCATAAATGCCAAGATTTCTCCCACGAGATTCACATGCCAGCACAGGATCTGCAACCAATCACAACCCCATGGCCCTTTTCCACGTGGGGCCTAGATTTGATAGGGAAATTATCTCCCTTGTCAACAAATGGCCATAAATTTATAATCACAACCATGGAATATTTTACTAAATGGGTAGAGGTCGTGCCTCGCACCATCATACCAGGTTTTGTAATCACTAAGTTCATTTTAAATCAAATCATTTGCGGTATGGTGTCCCGAGAAGTCATTGTCTTAGATAATGGCACATCCTTCAAGAATGATGAGGTCCGTGAGTTATGTAGAAAATTCAAGATAAACCATCATAAAACTTCTCTTTATTACCCCCAAGCCAATGGATAGGATGAAGCCACAAATAAAACATTAAAATCTATTCTCCTCAAAACAATTAAGGAGAACGAAAGGATTGGCCGGCATTTAAAATTATACTGGCCTTGTGGGCTTATCGAACGTCAATAAGAACACCAACAAGGACAACCCCTTTCTCATTGGTATTTGAGGAAGAAGCAGTTCTCCCGCTTGAGGTCAAAATACCCAATCTCTACATCTCATTACAAGGGATCTTGGGAGAAGAAGCCTATAGAGAGGCACGCCTCTCTCAACTAGAAAGCCTTGATGAGGCTAGGTTAAACACCAAACAACGGCATGAGCCTATGCTTTGACTGGATGTGCCAAAAATATAACAAAAAGGTCTACGAATGAGAAATATACGAGGGAGATATAGCTCGAGGCTTGACAACCAGATTGATAAGAAAACTGGTGAAGGAAGGAAATTCCGGCCCAAGTGGTTGGGCCCATACCAAGTCATGAAAGACTATGGAAATGGTGCATATCTCTTGTGTACACTAGAAGGTGAGGAATTCAATGAAACTATCAATTCCTTACATCTTAAATGGTTTTACATAATTCATTAGCATCACCATTTGTACATTATGTCTACTTGCATTTCATTAGTCACTCGGTTTCATTTTGTTCACTCATTTCATAAATTTTGTGGTCAAGGAACTTATTCTTAAGTAATTTATTACAAGCTTCAAAATATTGGCAAAGCGTTCAAATCATATCTCTTCAATTTTCATAATATCATTAAATGGTTTTGAAATCATCTCATTAATCCAAAAGACAGAATCTAGACAAAAACCATACCAAGGCCTGCATACTTGGTCATACTCATTTCTTCTACTAGGTTAAGTTGTTCTTACCTACGGTATGTTCTAGAAGCTTCTTCGTGTCACATCTTTCCCTCTTATGTCTCTTTGAAACAAGGATATTCCAAAATCACATATCAGAAATGTCAAAACCAAATTAAATAAAAAATACTAAACAAAATAGAATATTTTATTTTACACACTTCTTTGCCCCACCAACCTTCGGTGATGAGCCCGCATCTCTTACTAGTGGTGTGAGGTTGAGAAAGGAAAGAAGTGCCCTTACTCACCTATGTCTTACCTTTGGTGACAAACCCATACTTCTTGTTAGTATCATGGGGCAATGCGTATGGGGTCCATTCACACAAATTAATGAATCTTAGTATTTTAAAAATGCAAAGCAAAGTGTATTAAGTAAAATTAAGCATCCAAATTCCAAAGAGATCAAATCCTCAAAACCATATTTTGTCAACCAAATTGTCATTCATGGATCTAAGTCTAAATAAACTGGAAAGTAAGTTGCATTCTGAGCTATGTAGTAGTTTTGAGTAAGGTAAGTAGGTAGGTCTAAAAAAATTTCTATCAATACCTTGTCTTTCTCTCATCATTTCTGTTCAGATCAAACTCATATAATTTGTGCCCTTCCCAACTCTCGGTGTTGAGCCCTCGCATCTTACTAGTTGCGTGGAGTTAGGAGTGGGGAAATTTCATCTCATTATCACTACACATTCATCACATTTTGTCAAATAAGAAGAAGCAAAGAACATTGCCCAAAGAATCCAAAAGTTCAATACTACAGTATGTTTGCATCATCACATATCAGCATTACAAACAATAACAGAAACATTATGTTCAAACACTTGTTATCACTTGTCATCCATCACATACATTCTGAAAATCATATAAAAGAAAAGATTCTAAAAACATCTAGTGTACACATGTGAAACGAATCACAAAATTCTAGATAAAAGAAGATCTAGATCCAAAAGATATATATATATATATATATATAAGAATCATGTTTTACATACAATGCCATCATGCACTAGGCATGATCAAAACACTCAATGAGCCCCAAAAATACAAAAACAAATCATATAAACATCTAGAAAAATCACTACAAAAAGACCAAACGGCCCCTCAATCCCTGTGGGATCCCTCAGAGGGTGCACGATCACATCTAGGGATCCTACTACAATGACGCTCTGAATGAACTGAGTGCTCATGATCACATCCACTAGCTGTGGTATCACTACGAGAACAACTCCACCTCATCGGGCACTCAAAGAATATTGTATCCAGGCTATCTCGGTACAAAGGGAGGACACTAACTCTGCCACCTTCCAAATAGGGGAAAACACATTAGTGTGTCGGCCAACTACTAAAGGATATCCGAAGTCCTTGGTAAGTTGAGCCTGAGTCTTCCCCGAAGGAAGCAATAGGGTGTCAGCACACACCCAGAGAATCAAATCCCGTCATCCGCTTGAATAGTCATTTAAATAAAAGGGAAATAAAAAGTTATAAAATCACCAAAAATAAGTCAAAAACAAACGAAACAACAAAAAAGAAATATCATCCAAACATCTCTAACTAACAAGGTCGAGAAAAGAGTAGTAACTTAGTAAAATATCTAGGAGTCCATGTAGGGTCTCTAGGATTTGAGCTTGCAACCAACACTACTATCAACTACGGAGCCTCCCAGAAATCTAGAAAGAAATGACGTCCTACCATGAACTAATTATCTCCCCCAAAGTCCTGAGAAGGAAACTCCTCTAAGACCAAGGTCTCCTTCTCTGCACTTGCCTCCACCCTCTCTGCCCTCAAGATATCCTAAGTGTCATGCCACTCAGAATCACTATCATCCTCCTCGGCCATCCCACCGACCTCACCTCCAACTCCCTCTCCCATTGTCTCCTCCTCAATCTCCCCTCATGTGAACTCCTCAGAGTTTGAGTCCATATGAATAGGCTCATCCTCCCCCCCACTGAAAGAAGGAGTGGCTCCGATCTGAAGTAAGGGTGCTCAAGGAGCATCGGCTGCCCCTTGGGCCCGAACCACTTACCTAACCACAATAGGAACTCCAGGAGTAACCGTGGTCCAACCTTGATCTCCTCTAGGACCTCCCCGGGCCTCACGAATAGTCTTGTATATTGGCCCCACTGGAGGAAGCATATCAATGTATGGGAGGCCAAACTACTAAGGGACTCGATCAAATGGGTGGACCTCCACCCTCTCTATCCTGTCTACTAACTAACTTTGTAGTAGAGTAGGTAATCAATGTATGTGTCTCCTCTCCCCATACTCCTGTCATGGCCTGATAAGGAGTGGCCTCCATATATACAGTAGTTAGTGAAGCCACTAGATGATGTGGCATCCTGAGTATAGTCATCCTCATCTAGCTTGCTACTCTAACAGACCTGGATCCTCTGCTAGTACACCCCTCCCATAGGGGACAATGCGCTCATACACCCAACTCATAACTAGAGTGGGATGACTCAAGGACTACCCTTGTAACCTGACCACCCTGTATAAGTCATGGTATGTGGTCCCAAGAATGTTTGATCCCCAAGCATAAGTATGGCCATGGGCCTCAATCTATGTAATAATGGGAGCCCAACAGTATAAGAGAGTATCTCCTCCCTTATCCCCAATCAACCGTGAGGCCAAGATACCCATAATAGCCTTACAGATGATAGGGATAGGAGAAGTAGCAATAGATCGGACCTTCACCCCCTTCTTCGAGCCAAAGGAGAAAAAAATCTCCCATATAAGTAGCCCACTGAACCATCTGAGACCTGGATCCTACTATCTTAAGAGACAACCACCTCCTAAGAATCAAAACCCCTAGTATATGATAAATGTCCTCTAGGGTGATATTCCACTCACCCCTAACACCTGGAAACCAGAAAGTATTCCGTTCCACATCCCAATATGAGAATAAGTCACACAATATGTGACTGGCAGGAGCAACATGAGGAACCTGTGAAATCCTCAAAATACTAGCCCTTTGCAGAGTGTCTTGCTCTACCTGAGTCGTAAGTCTAACACTATGTTGGGAGCTAATCACACTCCCTCTCTTTGCTCCATCTAATGTACTCCTCCTTCTTCACATCCACCCAAAATAGATAAAAAGAGCAAGTTAGCAACATAGTCCAATAGATAAGCTCATCAAAAACATAGAAAAATGTCAAAAATGCAAAAATAATTAACTAAGGTATATTTTTTTCTTTACGTCTAGAAATGTCACCTGTGCAGTGGAAGCTCCGTGACCACCGCCATCTAAGGGCAGTGGTCATGTAACCTCCACCATCATAGGGCGGTGGTCCCGTGACCGTAGCTCTGTGGCAGACGGTGGTCCTGTACCTATTTGGCATGCGCCCGTAAAGCCCTAAAATGCCTAAAAATAGCATAATACACCATTTTCAAAGTGAAATAAAATCCAAACCTATGGGTGCCCCCTAGTGACTCATTTAACACTAAGATTTTTAAAAATAACCCCCCAAGAAAAGATTTCAAAAATTTATATTTTATGTTTAAAAACAATGAATTGAGGAAAACTAACCCGAGACTTCACAGGTCGATGTCCTACTCTCAGAGGCATGATCACAATCTCGTACCAAACATTTTCACTACACTCTCATTGAAAATGGTCACCATGGGTCCCAGAGCTCAAAAATTGCCAAATCAATACACGTAAATGAATAGGAAAATGAGCTTTTAAATATATAATATGCTTTTGAATGTTCTTTCACAAAGTTGGAGCGCCGATCAGAGGTAAGTCCTTATCCTGTGCAAATGGTAAGTCCTCATTTAATTTTAATTTAATATGTATTCTCGGTTTCTTTATCTATCTACACTTGAGTCCTCTTTTCATTTTACAGATAGTGGGAATCTAGATGGCGACATTATGACACATGGGTATGGTAGGTATAGCTTCTAACTCCCCATTTCAGGACCACCATACTGGACCCACCGCTTTATGCCCCTCTATGGCTAAAACACCTCTCCAAGGGGAAAATATGTACGTACCAAAAATTATATGTATTGTACTACCAGAAAGAGGTTACATAAACCCCAATGATGATTTAGATCTCTTTGCAAGGTGTTCGAATATAGAAAGCACGTTGAGTATACATTTACATCCTAAAATGCCTTATCCAGCCTCTGCATGCTTTGTTCTGACCCCATTCCTCTCTTTTCTTGCATTTTGGTCTTTAGTTATAGGACTTTCACCGAGGATAGGGTGGTGGTCCTATGCGTGTTTTCCAGAACTTTCTGATGCTTTCGTCAACGTAAAAAATCAAGTGGCACTCATATTTCTCAACCACTCTTTCTTGCATTTAAGTTTTAGCCACCTGGTAAATAGTAATTCCTCTTTTTTTAATAATAGAAGATTTCAATTCAATATTACCCTCTGGTAAATCAAAGTGTTATAAATACCAAGCTTGTTTACAAGAAAATGGCCCCTCTCCCTCTATGAATTATTATTCAGTGTGTTTTGAAAGTTCTTCAATAAGTCTCAACAAGTTTAGATTTTGTAAATCTCTCAGCCTCTCAGTTCAAGGCTCCATAGTTCTAGTTCTAGATTATGTTCATTTGAATCTTGATTCTACTTAGAGTTATAGGTTGTTGTTTCATCACAAGAAGTATAGGTCCTAGAGATTTCGGTGTGCTTGTATTGTATCCCTGTAACAATCCCGCTAGGAATTGAATAGTCAAGCTCTATTCTCTTGCACTATCCCTCTCCTACTTGCATTTTGTTCGGCTTACGTCCAAGCTGCCATTGTTCAAACATCTTCTCCTACTTCCGCTGTCACATTCCCACTTTTCTGGATTCATGAGAACACGAAGGAATGAAGAGATCACACTGAGGGGACAAGTCACAATACAACTGGATTTTCCACTGTTATGTAAAACTCCAGGTTTGAATTGTTGAAGTTGTAGTTACAATATATCAAATAGAATAACAAATCATTTTATTTCAGTTAATCTTGCTTTCAATATTACCAGGGAAGTTGTGGGGAATGATAGCTTCTGAGAAGTTGTGATTTATTCCTCACTTCTGAGGTAAGATTGAAGGTCTTTCAATTAAATTAGTTAGTTATTTATATTTAGGATCAATTCACAAATGCACAGAAAATAGCTACATCTGGCTACCTTGCTTGTTTTAATTCTCATTATTAGATTAATTGTTTGTTATCTGAATATATTAGAATAGTTGCTCTTTAAATTTCATTCAAATTCACATCTTTGAAAATATAAAAAAAAAATATAAGCATAGTGTAGATTTATTTTCATAATTAGTTTACTTATTTCAGTTAAGTTTGGTTATCTCTTTGCATGAAAGTTATGAGATCTAGAGAGCCTAGCAATTATGTATTCGAACCGATAATACCTCAGCCAAATCTCTTCACAAAATTAATAGATATAGATCAAGGTCTTAGAATTCATATTTTTCAAACAAAACAAACCCACAAGCAGTTAGAGAGAAATTGAATGAATTGAATATTGAAGACGAAAAAGCATACACATTCTAGTCAAATCAACCCAACTATAGATTGCTTTGATAGGATATCAACATGAACATACAAGAACTTGAAAGAGAGAAAATAATTGGTTGTGATTCATTAGTTCCAAAACCAAACGCAAGATACCTCATTGACATAGACACGGATTATGTATACAGTTTCTAGAACACCCATAAGGTATTCTGAGAAGATCGCACAACTCCTGGTATTAAACATAGAAGCTGAAAAGGCTTATGACTATTGGATAGTCGAAGAAGATATTGATTCTTCACATGACCATAACAGGTCCACAACAACCACAAACTCATGGTTGTGATCCCCGGTCCCACAACCCAACGGGCTTGCTAATCAATTAAATATTGACACCAATTTACGTATGTTGGTATTTAGATCCTCACCACTCCCACCAAATATCATAACGCAATTTTCCGTATTAAACATAGAAGCCAATCAAGCTAATATTTTCTGGGTTAGACCAAAAAACCACCCATAGTTTCCTATAAATCCACTACACCTCTCACTACCACTTTCATGACCTCTATCTAGAAATATACACAAAGCACCTACAGGTCATTTTCCATGCATCCAACAACCAATAAATAGGATCTTGGTAGATCTTGACATTGATTGAAGCCTCCAAGAAGCTATTATATTTAAACGATCCATTACACCAATTCAGGTTAGGAGAGCTTTCTTTTCCTTAGACTCACAAATCCCACTATTGCGTGTTGAGGATATAAGATTGCCCAACTAGTTTGTCTACATCCACATATATTTCATTTCCACTGGCTATCTCGGCACGACCTCAGGATGTGGGGTATGAAGAGAGGTTACTTGTTGATTCTCATGCTCATCTTTCACTTTTCTATCGTCATGCCTCCTAGCCCCTTCTTGTTTGTTGTGATGTAATTTTCTACAACCAATCAAACAATACACCTTCAACCTCAAGGCCACATCAAATACATTGATAAATAAAACACTCATGCATATCATCCAAAAACATCATACACATGGCTAAATCATTATCAAATCTAAGAAATTATATTAGTTGTTTAAAATTTATAAATATTTCAATTCTACCATTTTATCAACATCAATGAGATCACAAGACTAGCTTGATCATCTAACAAAATCAATACATCTATAATTCAAAGTTTCAATATATATGTATATAATAACAACACTAAATCATCATCAATAATGAAATATATATCCATGCCTCTAGGAGTCCATATAATCCACAATATGAGTCATAACATATTGATAATACAAAATATTTTTCGTCTATTGACATGTTAATCAAAATATAATAATAATGTTCATGTCTCTAATTGCAATAATAAAAATCATAGTATAATAAGTGTCGAAGAGGATTGGGAACTACATCCCCCTCCCCTTAGACTTGAATTCCTCCTAGAAGTCACTGGAACAAGCATGGGTACTAGGCTCGTAGAAAGGTGGCATCCCCGCCAAGTAGTTGATGTCTTGTCTTAACGATCCCACTAGATGCACACTTGATTAATCTCTCACCCTCAAAGGTCCAGGGTCCTGCACTCTATAATGTGCATGGGAACCATCATCAATTATCCTTCTCTCCTATACCTATAATGTGGGCCAATGTAATATATGAGAAGGATCTCGAATGTATCTCCATGTGTAAACATGGAAAAAAATCATGGACAAGAGACAAGTTGGGTGACAAGGCTAAGTAGTAAGATGAGGGACCGATCCACTCTAAGATATTGTATGAACCCAAAAATCTTGAAGCTAGCTTAGATCCTTTTCTATAATGGATGGGGCTCTTATGAGGCTGACTCTTAGAAATACCTTCTAGCCTCCCTTATAACTATGGTTAACTCTCCTCTAATCTGCATACTTCTTCTACCTATCTTGAGCCTCCACGTAATTGCTATCTAATCAAGATGACTTGCTGCTCCATGTCCTATAACATAGCTGGTCCAAGAGTGACCCTATCCTCTAGCATGTCCCAGCTCAAAGGAGTCATGCACTCTTTGTTGTACAACTCTGGAATGGTTCCATGTCGATGGAACTTTGAAATTTGTTGTTGTATGCAAACTCTATCAGATATAGGTACTCCTCCCATCATGACTGATGGTCCATAACGTATACATGTGAAGCATATCCTCTAATATCTTGTTCACCCACTCGGATGTCCATCTATCTCCATGTGATAAGATGTCTGAAATTAATCATCGTCCAAGAACATGCTACATGGTAGTCCAAAAATGTGAGGTGTACAAAGGATCGTGGTCACAAATGATCTTCCATGAAATCCCATGAAGTCATAATTTTTCATCCAAGTACACTCATGTCACCATTCTAGTTGTATAGGTGGTCTTTTTCCAGAGAACAAGGATCCATTTTCATCAATCCCTCCACTTTGTGATGATAATGGCGTCTGTGGCGACACCTTGATGTAGGTAGCCCCACTATGAAATCCAAGGAAATGGTGTCCCATTTCAACTTCGGTATAGCATGCAAAAGAAGGCTAGTTGGATACCGATTCTCACTTTCACCCTCGACATTCCAAACATCAAGACACAAACTAGGCTATATCCCACTTTGAAGTCCTCTCCAATGATACAACAAGTCTCAATGTAGCATGCATCTTCTTCACCCTATGTTGGCTGAATAAGGTGCATGATGAGCCTCTCTGCTAAGATGTCCTTTCGCAACCCTCCATCTCTGGTACATAAATATGATCTCTATTTCTTAAAACTCCATCTGGCTCTAGTGTTAATCCCTTAAGCTTCCCTCGAGGGGTCTATGAGACTCAATCTCTTCTCTAGTGAAAAGGTAGAAATTGTCATGTGGAAGCTTTGTAAGATCTTGCTCCTTAATTCTATATCCACCGATGTAGACATAACAAGATGAATCTGATGGCTCAAAGAATCTAAAACCACATTCTCCTTCCCGTTCACATGCTCTATCTCCATATCATACTCACATAATAGCTCCATACAATTCCATTGATGGGCGTTGTGATTAGGTTGTGTGAAGAGGTGGCGTAGGCTCAAATGATCATTCCCAGTGTGAACTTCCTACCTAATAGAAAATGTAACCATCTAATAAAGGGTGAACCATCATTACAAGCTCAAGGTCATGAGTCGGATAATTGAGCTCATAATCCTTGAGTTTACAAGACAAAAAGTTATAACTCATCCATCCCGCATAGATACTCCTCCTATCACTGCTAATGAAGCATATGTACACATAAATAAATCCCTCTATAGACCTGACACTACTAGGATAGGTGATGTGGTAAGCCATTCCTTCATAGTCCTAAAGGCCAACTCACAATTGTCTAACCAAACAAACATCTTCCCTTTAAAGTTGTAGGGAATTGATGGGATGACAAATGCATGAGAAGTCTGAAAAAATCTCCTATAATAGCGTGCTAATCCCATGAAGTTGCATACCTCGGTTAGACTAGTTGGTACTAGAAAATCCATAATAACTCTATTAGTGGAAGGATAAAATGTGATACCTTTCTAGAAATAATGTCGCGAGATATTGAACCTATGATCTGAAAAATGCACACTTCTCTAGGTTCCCATAAAGTTGTTTCTCTCGAAGACACTATAGAACCTAGTGAAGGTGTTCCTCATGCTCCTCACACGTGCATGAGTATATCAATATGTCATCATAGAATATGAGCATGAAGAGATCTACACATGTCACTGAATACCCCATTCATCAAACTCGTGAACACTACGGGGGCATTCGTCGCCTGACTAAATGGCATAACTACAAACTCGTAGTGGCCATATCTCGTGTGGAAGGTTATATTTTGAATATCAATCTCCACAATCCTCAACTAATGATAACTTGACTTAATATCTATCTTGGAAAACATTTTTGCCCCCTTCATATAATCAAACAAACCATTGATGCGTGGAAGGGGGTAATGATTCTTGATCATTACTTTGTTCAACTATCTGTAATCAATAAAAATCATAGTGATTTGTCCTTCGTCACAAAATCCCTAGTCCACCCCAAGGAGATACACTAGGATAGATTAGTCCCTTCTAGGGCGGCCCTCTAGCCTATAACTTGAGCTCACAAAACTTAGGGGTAGTCATCCTATATGGCTTGTGTGAGATAGGGTTTGATCCAGAACTAGATCTATATGAAAATCTATCTAATGTGGGGAGGTAGGCCAAAGTAACTCATTGGTAAAAATATCTGAAAACTACCTCAAAATGTTTTGATCAAGTGAAGGCCGCTAGTCTTGTCATCTCTTATCACTAACTGTAATAGCATCTGGTGACATCCTCTCTGCACACACCACTTAAGCTTTGCCTGCAGAGGATATATTATAAATAGAGATGGGCCTTCTAACACCAACTATCAATGAATCAACTCCCAAATCATCTACACAAGATATAACCTCGCTATAATAGTCCACCGTAGCTCTATGTGCGAGATAGTTAATCCATACCTAAAATGACTCCATAAGAACCCAAGGGAAGGATGCAAGATCCAAGGTCATTGTGAAGGGTCCTAGGTAAAATACACACTTCTTGACCAAGGAGTCCCTTTGTGAGCTTGGCTCATAAGCCATATCAATATCCCAACTATGACCCTTCCTAAGCGCCACCAACTGCATCTCTCTACTAATGATGAATAAATAAAAGAATCAAAAGAGCGTGAATAAAATAAAATATAGGTAGAAATACCACCAATTCTACTTATGGTCTCAATCATGGTTCTTGATGCTCTTCCCGGTGGTTCTCAACCACTACATAAATCCTATGAATACGTGTCATGTCGCCAACTATAGGATCTGAAATGAGGTCCCTTACCCTTGTTTCTAAGGTTACTATGGACAATCTCTCCAATGGTTTCCATGTATATCAATACCATTAAAACTATTAGGCTCCCTCCAGAGAAGACGGCTCCCCCTAGTGCTCTAGTGGTCTATGTTGTAGATTCTAATGATCCTATCATAGACTGTTGTGACTGCTATTGTGGACGAAATCAGATTGGTAAGCTCATGGGTACTACTTGTGTCATGGCATGTATTCTAGGAGGAGGCCCCATCTTATGCCCTCTCTATGAATCAAATATCTATGGAGGCACTCGAAAGGTGGAAGGGTGCATATTACTACTTTGTTGTAGCAACTGTGGTGGCCTAAAGGAAGACTCGTGTTGAAATGTATCTTCCATGAGGAAGAGAAGTTTTCCCCCTTGATCAAGCTGTCATTATGTATCTAATGAATGTGGTTCCTCACTCTCTCTCGGCATGTTGTGTTTTCCCCTATTCTCCTCTACAATATAGGCCTTTTCAATGGCCTCAGCTAAGGTCTATGGACAATACATACAAATTTCCCCTCCTAAATCAAAATTTAGGCCCCTGATGAACCTATGAATCCTAACCTGCTCATCCTCCATGTAGTCAACATACCAAAGAAAGTCCAAAAGCTGACTCTCATACTCATCCCGATGTCATAGATGTCCGCATGGATCATGGAACTCATAAATCCTCTATTAGATAAACCGTCTACATAAGTATTGACTCCTAAATCACTCCTCAAAGAGATCTCATGTCACAGTCTATGAATCTACATGAAACTTCTACTCATTCCTCCACCACATCTACCCCATCCCTCTGCAAAGATGAATCATGATTTGAGCCTTCGTGTTACTTAGAACACGAACATAGCTTGAAGCATTAGCCAGGTGACTAACCAATCCTCTTCCTAAAGTCCTCATGTATCCCCAATCGAAGTGAGTCAAATGAAGCTTGAGAATCTCTTAGATATGATTGGTTTATGTTGTCTATTTTCCTCTAAGTATCTCATCACGATCATCCCTCACCTGAGGCTCCTAGAATATCTCTCTCGATCTCATGAACCCTATCTATGTGCTCTCTTAGTGGTGAATCTAGTCTAACTAGATCCACATGGGAGTTCTCTGACCTATAATATTCAGCATGTTGTGGAAGGGCATGAGCCTTCATTGATGGCTCTCATCCCACTACCTAGGTTGTCCCCCTACCCGAACCTCAGTGTATAGTGGAATTAACACGAAGCGATATAAGCGGTGACTTCCTACTCTGAGGGCAATATATCTAACTCGGCGTGTAAGAACTCCTCATCGATATGTGCCTCTTGCCTGGAGACAAGGTGAGAGTTATTTCATCATCATCTAGGTTTGTTTCAGTTTTCTAAGTTCCTACATGTTCAATTATAAACAATGTAGTGTGTCCTAGATGTAAAGTTGTGCTAGGTTTACTTGTAGTGTTTGCATGTGTGCCTAAGGGTCCAAGTGTTGAACCCACATCTCACGATACCAAGTGTAACACCCATAAATTTGACACACTAAACCATGACCAACTTCACAAATTACTTTGGAAAAATATGATTTTTTCATAAATACATTTAACAAGTTTACAAAGTTTGCTTTGTTAGAACTTTACCCCTTTAATCAAATTAAGTTTTATCTTCTAAAATTTATCATGGGTTTTAATTTCTTCCTCCTTGTCCAATATTGGGTTCACGTAATTAATTTTAATGGAATATAAAGTATTTAAACTCTCTTAGGTCCCAACTAAAATTTAATAAAGTTATTTCCTCAATTAAATTTAATCCTTGAGTGTATAACACCTATCTATATTTTTAATTTATTAACCCAAAGTTAAATGGGCTCACAACTAATTCTAAACCCTCTATACAAGTAAGGGGAGTACCTAAGGTGAACCTATTAGTTAATTAAATATATTTCACTTTACACACACTCATTCCCACAAAATGTACATCACTTAAAAATGTGTAAGCACAATTCTCGACCATTGGATTAGATCTATTAGAACCCTTAGATCTAGGTTTTGTAACATCTTTGGCATGGATATTACTATGATGACTTCCACTTTTGACATTGCAAACATTGACATGTGATTTTCTTAGGAACGTATATTCTTTTGATGTTTGGAAATCATGTTTACTGATGGATAAGTTATTCACTGTTCATATATTCATACTTTTTGTGATTTGGTTTACTAGAAATGAAGTCATGCTATGCTCTGTGATCTATAAGTTGTGAACCTGTACTATTGTTTTCATACTTACCTTATGTTAACAGCACACCTTGAATCAATTCCATTGATCCAAGGTATGCTTCAGTTCTTCTTTATTATCATCTTGATAACTGACATTCTGAAATGGAAAGGTAATGAGGAACTGAGTCTTGTTTTACTATGATTATAGGGAAACTGGTTTCAGGTGTCCTTACTTTGCATCATGCTGAAAATGGTGAACTTGGACCTCCTTGATAAATAAATTATAATGTTGAATAGCGTGAGAGGATTAAAGGCATGTTAATGGGTGATTAAGGAAAGTACCTTAGCCTTAATCGGAATGTTCCATACTATGTGATTTTAACCTAAGGAAATAAGACCTACCTAGGACCTATTACTAAACTACTAAGGTTTATACCCTAACCTATGTTGTGATGTCCTATCCTTTATGGATTCTAATCTAAGGGTTATAACCTAACCTAAGATGGTATGTTTAATGGTTGTGGGGTTTTGGAAATAACCTAAGGAAAATGCTAATTACCTAAGAACTAAGGTGGAAACCTAGCTAATGTTAATGTAACCTAAACTATTGCTAAGAAAAGAAAAGGGAAACTAAGGATTACATGGCAAGTGGGCGTCGGTGGTGATGGTTTCTAAGGCATTTATGGGAATTGATTTCTGTTGTCACATCTTAAATCTGCCAAGTTTGGCAGAGGCATGGAGGGTTAGTGGGATGCCTGGCTGGCATCATTACCAAATATAAAATGCATGCAAATTTTTGAAATGGAACCTCACCAAATTTGAAATGGTGGTGGCATAGAGAAAGAGGAGGGAAAGTGGCATTCAATTCATTCAATGACCTCGATCATGGTGAGGAAACTACCTAGGAAAGATGTGGAGCAAATTTTGTGGGAAGTTGTTTGGTCATTTTCTCTTTTTGGTTTTTCACTCTGCATGAGGTTCTAGTTCTTCAAACCAACAATTCTATTTTCGATCCTTTGTGATCTTTGGAATCTTTGAGCTATTTTGAACTTGTGGAAGTATAAGGGAAGTAGGAAGATTTGGTTGTTGACGTTGTTTTGGAAAGAAGAGATTTTGGAGGCTCAGTTGAAATCTTCTACAAATCAAAAGGAAGCTCTATCAGGCATGATAGGATCTTCTCATTAAGTTGTTTTTCTTTTTACTAAACGTCTTCATTAAAAGAACTCTTCTCTTGGAAAAAATTGGTTTTTTTTGTGATGTTTATATCTTTCATTCATGCTTGTGTATTCTTGTTGTATTCTCTTGCTCGAATTGTTGTTTGAAGAAGATTCGATATGGGTAGTTTATTTGATGAATGTTTGGGTAAATCATGCTTTATATTTTATTAGAACTAGAATGTTGATAAAATTGTGAGAACTTCTATTTCCTGTGCCAAATGAATTAGGGAAAACATTGTTGATAAATATTTTATATGGGTTGTTTTTCATTTGTTGGAAGAAGTATGAAATGTGATGTCTTCTGCTGAAACATGAATTGTCTCAAATCTTGTTGTTTTGTTGAGATTATGCTGAAATGGTTGTTTGGATTCAACACTTTGTGGATTCAGTTTTGTCTAGAAATGATAGTAAAAATGATATTTACTTTTCTGAGTTTGAAATGAATTGTTTTTGTGAGATTTTGTGGGTCATTTTGAAGAAGTTGGTAGATGTCCCCACTAAGTAAGGATTTCGTTTTGAACTATTCTTCCTTGCTCAAAGTGTGATAAAATATGTATTTAGCTTCTTCTAAGACTTTGTGATGACAATGTTTTTTCACAACTTCCTATCATGAAATGATTTGTTATTAACTCTTAAATTTGATACCCACAGATGAGTGTGGTAGGATTGGGTTTCTTAGTTGAACTTTGGATTAGTTCAGTTTTGTTTACCTGAAGGAATTGGGTTGGAACATTACAGTTTTCTCTTCTCCTTTTGAACTCAATGTTGAGCATATGTATTGGGGTTACAATTTCTTTCATTGTTCCCCATTGTATTCGAATCTGGTTGGAATCCTTCCCTTCTTATCTAAAGATGGTTCCTTTTATCCCTGTGAAGTTGGGAATATGTGTTACTTGACTGTAATCTTGTAATCATTTTCTACAAGGATGATTAAGCTTTACTTGTAGTGTCTGAAGCTATTAATGTTGGATGAAAGTGAATGATCAGTTGTTGTTGATACTTCATGTATAGTTGTAACTGAATTCATTGAATATCTCCTTAAGTCATAGCTAATGTGTTATATGTTATTTTTTTGTACGTTGAGAGAAACCCATCTTTGATATCTGACTTGCATGTTGCAGTCTTATATTTCAGTTCATTACCGATTAGTTTTATGTTTTCTTTATTCAATAAGAGTTTAAAGATATCTTGATCAGTTCCGTATCTAGTTATTTTATTCTAATATACTTTTCTTTTTTGGGAAAGAATAATGAGATCCTCTCTCTCGACCTTGTTGTTGACTTCTCTCTCCTTCCTGTGTTGTAGAATACAATGTTTTTTCATTGAACTCTGAAGGAAGACTTAAGTTTTTTCCTTTTACATCTGTTCACTTTTCTCTCATCTTGTAATACTCTTGTTTGAAGCTGAGTGGGTAATTAGAGGGAAAACCTACACTTCTTCTCCTTGAACTGATAATTGAAACTGGATTTGAAATTGGGTTAGTACTGGAAAGAAGGGAACTCTTTCTTTAGGATATTGTTGGTTCATCCTAAATTCTATCCTTAAGATTGAAAGAAGTTGGTCTTTGGTATTATATGAAGAATTATGTTAAAGTTGTGTATTGTGATTCATTGATTCTTTAAATTAATTCTATTTTGGAACTATTAGAGTTAGTATCTTTCTTTGATCTAGTTACATGAATCAAGAATGAACTATAGGTAACTATAGTAAGAATGAGATAAGTAATTTGGATGAAATATTACTTATCTGTTGTAATTTTCTTATGAAATCATTGATTGAAGAGTGCTGATTTGATCATGATATTTACTTAATGTAATGTGGTTTCTCACTTTGTTCTTCCTTTTATGATCCTTATTTCTTTATGAGGCATCTATATGAGATTTCATTACTATTTCATAAAAGCATAGTTATTTTTTATGAAATACTTAGTGAAAGAACGTCATTTTAATGCTTGGTGCTTATCATGCTCGGTTGTGACAAACCAATTGTGCATAGAAATTGTTGCAGATGGACTTTGTAAGTGAGAAAAGAAGACAATTTCTTTTATGATGCTTCTTATGTTTACCTAAGGGTTGGATATTTTATGAGGAACCTTGATTCTTATTGAAATGTAATTGAAAAAGGGAAAAGTTGTATTTCTTATTTGAGTTTATTAATGTTGATTGGCATAAAAGAAGTCTTGGAAGGATTAGATTTGTAAAAGGTGTATTTTACTTTGATGAATGGAAAAAGGGTTGAGTGTTAATTGTACTTGATGTGTCATTCTCTTTGGGCATTCCGTAAAAATAAATTTGCAAACCTTATTCTTATTATTTCATGTTCATGTCTATTTTGAACTTTTTTGGTTGAACTTAAGATGAATAAGTGAAAAGGGAATGGATATTCTATTCCTTAATTAAATGCAACTTGTTAAGTTGGCATCCACTGTTGATCATTTAACTAAGTCATTATACACATTAAATGATGATTATGAAAGTGCAAACTCATTATGTATCTTGTACACTGTAATGGTTCCAATGAACCCTAACTAATATAAGTCAAAGGAAAGACAAACATCCTATGTAGGGATAAGCATTCCGTTAAGAATTTTTGAGAATTATACTCAAATGATCTTGAAAAGAGGATAGTATACTTATTCTTATTAAATTATAATCAGAATAAGGTAACTGAAAAAGAATAAATATATAAGCAACAAATAGACTTCATCTTAATGAATTCTATTATTAAGGAATATGAATCTGAATTCAATCATGCTTAAACTTGGTTAAGATAAGTAAGATAATCTTCTTTGCCGGTATGCTGATTTTGTTTGTAAGTCTGAATCTTAAAATAAGATACCAAAGAATGAAAAAAACCTTCGGAAGAGGGATTGGTTACGCATATTTATATCTACATATGGTAATTGTAAATCATTTATGGCTAGCAACCTTAATGATCAAAGAAATTAGGGATTCAGCAGGGTTGCTGAAATTAAATCTTGATTAAGGAAATAAGCAAGTAATTGACTTCTTAGCTGGATATGTACCTCCAGATGAGGTGATTCCTGTAGGATGTTGGTACACAACAATTGTGTCTTGTGTCATCATGAATACTTTGGGTCTTCATGTAGGGGCACGGTGTTATAGCTGACATGTCACAACACCCTTCCGAATTAGATCATCTAGATCTACATAAACTTAGACTTGACCTTAGTTTTACTCTAGGTCAGTTTAGGAACATGCTTTTGCATAGGGGTAACTCACGATGACTAAAGGTAACTAGACACATGTATCTACCTAGGTCAATTGAGTATGTCTATGTACCCTTAGTCACCATGAGTGGTTCTCTATACCAATCCATGTTGCTAACCTGGGTTAAGGTTAAACCTTGGACAAGTGGACTAACAGGAGTCAGTGAAGACCATTCTAGATAATAGATGAAGTATGATAATAGAATTTTTAAAAGAATGCCAATATGCACTCCTTTATAGTTTCACTTCAATAAAGATAATTTCCATTGATAAATCAATGCACACTTGATATAAATTACAAGTTTGAAGGAATCTGATAAAAATGAGTTGCAAACTTCCCAAACCTATTTTCCAACATATACATTTCTTGAATAAATAATACAAATCAAATTTCCATAATACACTTACAAGGAACTCTAATTTAAAATGTAAATTACAAAATCCCTCCACTTGAGGTTGAGACAACAAGGTAAAATTTACAAAAACAACTTTCTCCTTCTTTGTCTTCTCTGAAATGCAACTATGTCCAAGGCTTCAACTTGATCTCCTTCATTTTATTCATCTCCAAATCACAAAAACAAGGAAGGGGAGTAGGAAATTCTCTCCTCCCAACCATATTCCAATGTGAAGGGGATGCATCCCTTCTCATTAGCCCCCAAGCCCCAATAATGAATCAATAAGGGATATTAAATAACCATGGCTACTTTTACAAAGGATTAAATAATGTCCATTCACAATAACAATAATAACAACAATATACAATTTTCCCAAGCACAAAGTATTAAAATCTAAACCAGGGAGAAGATAAATATGGGGAATCCCTTATGCCTCCCAATGGGTTAAGTTTCCACCTTAAAACCTCCAAAACTTCATCCACACAACCAAAACCAAACTCTTATCCCTCCCTCAATCTCTTATCACTCCCTCAAATGAAACATACCAAGATAAACAAGAAATCTTTCTTATTATCACAAGGTGGGACACCCAACCCAAAATCCCTCCAAATTCATATACAAAACTCTTATCCCTCCCTCAAAAGATCCCCATTTTCCTTCTCCCACACCATCCTTAAGGTCATACTACCCCAAATCCAAAACAACACAACATTCATTCATTTTACAAACAATCACACAAAAATAAAATAAAAATAAAGGGTAAAGACCCTACCTTGCCATTGCAAGAATATTCAATTCACAAGCACAAGCTCCAAGATTTTCCAAGTCCAAGCCAAAACAAAAAAACAAGCTCCCAAGCTCCAAACAATAACTCAAGAAAAGATCCTCCAAAAATGCAAGTGTGAAATAAAAACAAGTAACCCCCAAAACTCCAAAATAACTTACATAAATATAAAATGAGGAGAGGGTGGTGATGTGGCTCCATGTAGGATGCCACATCACTTCTCCTCCAATCCACTTCACTAAGTCAAACATAAAGCCCAAGACTCATAAATGGGTGGGTGAGGATATGACAAGTTTCCTTCCACACACAAACCACTACTCCATACTTCTAAGGACAAAATTAATGAGTTTTAAGAAAGTGCAATTAATTCCATTTTTCCTTTCAAAAACACATAATGAGGCCTAAAATAAACCCCTCACATCATAGGTATAGTTGGTGGGTGAGTTTAAGAGGTATGGGACAAGCTTAACTTGTCTCACAAGCCTCCAAAAGTGGCTCATAAGCCCAAATTCGAGATTTGAAAAGTGGGGATGAGTACACAACATCAAAACCAATAAAATCCATCTCAAATCTATAATATAACAAGGACTATCTACCACAATTAATGTCCACTTAGTCACATCTCAAATTAACTTAAACATATGATTAATTGACTAAACAAAAGCACATTAACTAAGCAATAGTAAAGTGGAAATACATTACAATGAAGAAATCACATACTCACAAAATAAATAAAATGAAAGAGGGAAAAAGAAACACATAAACCCATGGTCACATTTGAGTCCGCGCCCCCTCGCCCCAGCCCCCTAATGGGGACCTCTAGCAATCTCAACAATAACACAAAAATATAAACAAACACAAAGTTTCCAAGGTGACCTTTTTTGCCAATATCCAATATTATTTCATGGTTGGTCTCCTAGCCCCTTCTTGTTTGTTGTGATATAATTTCTTGCAACCAATCAAACAATACCTCTTTGGCCTTAAGGCCACATCAAATACATCAAGAAATAAAACACTCATGCATATCATACAAAAACATCATACACATGGATAAATCATCATCAAAGCTAAGAAATTCTATTAATTGTTTAAAATTTCTAAATATTTCAATTCTACCATTTCATCAACAACAATGAGATCACAAAGATTGGCTCGATCATCTAACAAAATTAATATGTTAAGATTTAAAAGTTTCGAGGTATATATGTATATAGTAACAATACTAAATCATCATCAATACTGAAATATCTATCCATGCCTCTATAATTCCATATAATCCACAATATGATTCATAACATATCGATAATCCAAAATATATCTATTATTACATTAACATGTTAATCAAAATATAATAATAATGTTTATGTCTCTAGTCACAGATAATAAAAATCAAAGTATTAAGGGTTGAAGAGGAGCGGGGACTACAAGAGTGGTCAAGATTACACTTAAGGAAACCATTTGAGTGGACTCAAGAAAAGTTAAATATTCTCATAAATCTTGACGAGCCTTGGACTAGAGAAATTGATTATTGGTACGAGACTACATTAGAATCATACATAATTACTTGGGCCATACAGGGTTGGACCAGCTTTGACTACAAGAAAGGTGAAGTTTTAAGTGGAGCAAGAGGATGATTTCTTAAATTAGTTCCATTTTAATTAAAGTTTTGATGGTATAAAAAGGTTTGATTAGAATTTTAAAAAGTTCCTTTAGGGGATACACTTTGCGAGGATAACATACGTGAAATGGGGATCTAGAACATAACTTATCAAAATTAATGGGGTGATGGTTGGGATAGTAGAAATAGGATGACATGAAGAAAAGAAAAATCAGAAAAATTACATAGTTGAAGAAGGCGGGATTAAGAAGATTAAGGAGAGTTAACATTTTAACAAAAATAACTAAAATCGAGATGATGGAAAAGAGAGAAAGGATAGCTACGAAAAGAGAAGAAGATAAAGAAACAAAGGATATCGAGGAGGAAAGAAAAAAACATTAGATGAGAGAAAATAAAAATGAAGTAAAACTCATAAAAGTAGAAAGGAAATAAACACCCACTTGAGTGAAAGCCAACAATTTAATAACCCAAAAAGTATTTTAATGAGGAAGATACGAAGACTTTTTAAATTCCCTATACCAATAAGAGACCAAGAAGAATTGGTTACAGGATTAAGTTCCCGAAAATTTAAAATATATTAAATAAGATCCAATACAACAAACATTATCAAAGAGAAAGCTATACTAGTAAGATGAAATTTACAAGAATTAGTAGAAGAGGATCGAGTACAAAGAATTTAGAGAGGATAATAAGACACAACAAGATGGCACAAAATATTAAGTTACCAATGTTTGAAAAAGATACAAGTGATGTTGTGGAACATTTATTTATATTGGATTCATACTGGAAGAGTAAAAACATCACAAAACACCGTGAAATTATATGATTTCATAGGCACTCTGAGAGATGATGCATTATGATGGTATATGAAGACAAATGCACAAGGAACTAAGGATTGGGATAACATTGAGAAATTTTAAGATGGATTTTCATTATCCTAAAGCACCATCAGAAGGAGTGAGTAAAATGAGAGACCTTGTTCGGGAGAAAATGAAACAGTTAAGGAATTCAGCCATAGATTCAAAAATGTAACTAGGAAGTTAGAAGAACCTCTCATAGAAAAACAATGTATTGAATGGTTCACTTCATAGGACTCCTCCCTTATATCAGAGAAACGTTGGATGGAAAACCTTTCAAAACTCTCTTAGAGGTGATAGAGATGGCCATTAGGTTGGAGGCCCAACCATGGCATAGAGAAGGAGAGACATCATTAAAAACAAAATTGGAGAGAGTACAATTGGAGCTAGCCAAGCTAAAACTCCAACAAGAAATCTAGAGAAATGAAGATCTTAAAAATAGTTCACCACCAAGAAGTAACATAAGGCCTAAGATTTGGTGCACAAGTATGTTGTGTTGAAGGTCATAGTAAAACATATTTCCTTACTTAGAGAAGGAAAAGAGAGTTGCAACCATTAGAAAACACTCATCACAAAAATATTCTTCTAACCATATACCACCTCATCAAAAAGAACATGGTGCAAAATTTGTAGATTATGGGACCAACACACTCAAGATACTTGTCCTTTATTAGAGGTAGCTCCACCCACTAATCAATTAATGTACTGCACAACCTGTGGATCCTACAATCATTATCACCATACATGCCCTCTATAGATGCACTTGAAGAATAAAAGAATATAATACCCACAGAGTCATCATGGCAAGCTAGAAAACACATGACCTAACCCTCCCCCTTCACAACCACAAAAATGCCTAAACCCACCACCTTTGTAATCAACAATCACTGGCCCTCAATATCCAAATCAGCAAGGTGGAAAACCCCATTTTGGAGGTGGTATCAAGGGAAATAAAATCCTAATTATCAAGGATATAATGATGGAGGATACATGAAGGTTATAGAGGAGGCTATAGAGGAGGTTATAGAGGAGGATATAGGGGTGGATATGATAACTATCAAGGAGGAAGAGGATACCAAGGATATCATGGATACCAAGGAAGAGATAACCAAGGAGGTGGCTATCAAGATAGAAGACCCATGAATTGCTAAAAATGTGACAAGATGGACATTTAGCCAGAAATTGCACAAAAATCTAATCCTTGTGGTTTTTGTCATGAAAGAGGACATGATTCTTTTAGTTGTCCCAAAGCAACTCAGTTTATAGGAATGGAGGCACAAAAATAGAAGCATTAGGAAGAGATGCTCAAAAATGTCCAACATATCACAAAGATACCATGGGATGATGAGGAAATAGAAAAAGACAAGGAAAGAGCATCTAGCTCAAGGAGCAGACTAAAAAATGAGAACAAGAAGGAAGAAGCTAAAGAAAGCTATCTTAGGAGGAAAGTAGCTAAATCAGGAAAGGGCATTGAAGAACCAAAATATAGAGCTACAGTTACAACTAGAAGTGTAGCAAGAAAGGAGTCTACACCTAAAGAAGAAAATAATCAAAATACCTCATGAGGAAAGTTCCTCTAGTAGTGAAGAATGGGATTTTAAGGATATTAGGCCAGACCTTCATGAGAAAGAAGTGGAGAAAAGTAGAGTAGTAGTAAAGAAGGCACAAGCCCAAGAAGAAACATAAAAGAACTATTTTATGGAAGATGAAATCACTACTCTTAAGGAGATAGCCAAATTAACAATCAAACATGGTCTTGCAGACAAATTGAAACAATTTAGTAAGTATTGGAATAAGGATGATAAGAAATTTCATGTTCGAAGAATTGAAGCAGGACATCACAAGAAAAAGAGAAATGTCTTCCACACACAATGAACATGGCATAAATCCACCATATACTTGGATGTCGAGATATTTGACACTACTATTACCAAAGTGCTTCTTGATCTTGGCGCATGATGTGAACATGATGTCAAAAACTACTTGGGAGAGACTAGGCAGGCCTCCCTTGGAACCCACCAAATATTTTATTGGATTAGCAGATGGGTCATCAAAACAACCCTTAGGAGCACTAAAGAATGTTGAAGTTAACTTTATGGGAATCAAGAAGCTAGTTAACTTTGAGGTTGTGAAAATGTATCTCTAAAACCATCTTATAATGCCATTCTAGATTTAGAATGGTTTTTTGATTGTAATGACAACATTAAATTCAGAAGAGGAGGAAGTAACATTATAAGAAGATGGAATTTGTGTACATGTACATACCACTACATGCGGGATGAGTGTTGCATGGGATGAAGAAGTGTGGCATGATACTGAAGGAGAATATTTTGATGATATACAAGGGTATATGCTTTGAATAATTTTTCTAATATTGATAAGGATTTTGAACCAAATTCAGATGGAGAAATATCAGTCAAAAATGAATCCACAACTGAAATCTTAGATAACATTGTTGAAGCATGGATACATGGCTTCCCAGAATCAAGAATAAGGAAATTACATTACGCAAGAAGAATACCACCTCACATAATTACCTTAGATGATGATGACCTTGATACCATGGATGAATTTTTTGGCCCGCTTGAGACAAATTTGAGGAAGAAGATGGATATTACTCCAAAAAAGAAGAGATAGAAGAAATGCCAATCAAAAGAGTATATAGATTAAGCCATGGAGCATCCCACAAACTTTACCAAAATATTTAGGGTTTGGAGACTTAGAAGGTTACCTAAATCAAATGGAGCGAATATTTCCAAATGAAAAATAAAGAATGGAAGCTTTAGATGACACCCTAAATTAATGCCATAGATGGTGGGAAAATCACAAACCTAATATATCTCATTGGAATTCTTTAACCATTTCTCAAAACAAGGTATTTGGAGAGTGAAGGTTATTACGTGGCTATACTTGAATACATTGGTGAAATTGATCCACAAAAACACATCCAGATCTACAAGAGACATTGGAAAATATGTGGAGAACATTCTCCTTTGGTATGGACACAATTATTCATATGGACACTAGGACCCATACCACGGTCATGGTACATGCATCAAGAACTTAGAACTGAAATGAGACAAGAAGTTGGGACATATTATTAAAGATTTTTTCATACATTCAATTTTTGGGATGCAGATCTTAACATCCTTTGGGCATTACAAAGATTAGGAATTTAATATTCCTAACCCTAAAAGAGGCCACATAACAATACTCAAAAAGGAAACCAGAAACTAAAGAACCCCAACGACAAGAAAATCTAAATAAAATACCAAAGATGGCACATTGTTTTGTGGTTGAGAAACAAGAGAGAGATGAAAAACCTAAAAATATGAGATATAAGACAATAAAGGAGAAAGATAAGTAGTGGAGACCAAGATAGAAGAAGAAAATACTACTACCAACCTCTCAAGATAAGAAATGTAAACATTGGCACTAATGGAGATGAGAAGTTTTCTAAGATAAGAGATTACTTGGTTAGAAGAAGAAGTGGCCAAAGTAGTAGAACTTCTTCAGAATTCCAGATATATATTCCCCAAATATTTCAAGGAGTTGCGAGGTATAAAAGAAGAAGTGGGGACTATGAAGATTCAAATCAAGGAAGGATTCAAACCATTAAAGAAGAGGCCTTATAGATTAAATCCTAACCTCAAAGTTAAAGTGAAGACAAAGATAGATAAAATGTTGAATGTAGGAATCATCAAACATGTGAAGATTTCAGATTGGGTAAGTCCTATGGTTATTCAAAACAAGAAGACAAGAAATACAGAATATGTGTGGACTATAGAGAGCTTAATAAAGCTTGTGTACATGACCCATTCCCTACTCCATTTACAAAAGAAGTATTAGAAAATGTAGCAGGAAGAGAGGTCTATTCTTTCACTGATGGGTTCTTTGGTTACCATCAGTCAAATTTCCCAGAAGAGATCAACCAAAACCACATTTTCTATAGAATGGGGATCATTTATGTACATTGTTATGCCATTTGGGCTAAAGAATGCACTAGCAGTATTTAGTAGAATAATGATCAATGCATTTAAGGAATTTATCCATGATTTCTTGGAGGTATATCTAGATGATTGATAATATATGGACTACTCAAAAACCATATTCAAGTATTGAGACTCATGTTCTAAAGATGTAGAGCATTACAAATATCTCTCAATTTGAAGAAATGTATATTTTGACTCCATTTGGCACATTGTTGGGGCATATAATTTGTAAATAAGGGTTATTAATTGATCTAGTCAAAAATTTGGTCATTATCAATCTACCCCCCCAAAACATAAAAAGATGTAGAGGAAAATTCTTGGGTATACAGGTTACCATAAAAAATTCATCAAGAAATTACGTGGAGATTAGTGCACCTTTGGAAGAGTTGTTGAAGAAAAGAACAAATAAGAAAATACAATGGACAAAACAATGCACGATGCTTTTGAAGTTCTTAAAGGATAAAATTTTACATGCACCTATCTTAATATTTCTTGATTGAAAGTTCCATTTCCATGTCCATGTAGATGCATCTGCATTTCCATTGGTGCAGTATTGACACAACCTAGAGAAAAAATGGATCATCCAATAGCATTTGCAAGTAGAAAATTAGCCAAGGATGAGAGGAATTATTCGACTACAAAGAGAGAAGCATTGAGCATGGTTTATGCCTTACAAAATATAGAAAATATCTATTGGCTACATCATTTTTTTTATACATAGATCATGAGCCACTAAATATTTATTAAATAGACCAGTGCTATAAGGTAGGATATGCCATTGGTTAATGTTATTCCAAGAATTTGACTTTACCATTGCAGTCAAACTAGGTAAATTGAATAATGGACCAAACTACTTTGTCAAGAATAGAAATGGGATGAAGATGAAGGACCGATTGATGATGATTTCCTGATGCACACCTATTTAGAATAGAGGCTATTCCAAAAGAATTTGATGATATATCATAGTTACTAACCACAGTAGAATTCCCCAACAAATATACAAAACAACAAAGAGGAATTTACTAAGTCGGGTCTTTCCCTTTACCTTGATCCAGGGATAGTTATATAAGAAAGGACAAGATGATGTCCTTAGAAGGGTGGCCCTTAGAACATGAAAGAAAAATAATATATTAGCAGAGGCTCATGAAGGTATAGTTGGAGGACATAATGGAGGGGACCAAATAGCTAGAAAAGTGATGATGGTGGTTGTGGTGGCCTACGCTATTTAAAGATGCACATAAACACACAAGGTCTTGTGACATTTTTCAGTGGGTGGGAAAACCTAATGCCTGAGATGATTCCTTAAAACATAGTCTTAGCATTAGCCCCATTTGAAAAGTGGGCTATAGACTTCATTGGACCCATTAAACCATAGTCGCAAGACACTCTCAAGAAAGATTCATCATCACAGGGACAAAGTATTTAACAAGATGGGTAGAAGCCATCCCAACTAAATGATTTTACTACTAAGACATCGACTAGATTCATTTATGAACATATAATTACATAGTTTGGATGTCCCTTAAGTATTACAAGTGATCAAGGGAAACACTTTGTGAATTCTAGTGTAAGGGAATTATTAAGAAACTTCATGATAAACCATAACCATGTAGTACACCTTACCATCCACAAGAAAATGGGACAATAGAAGCTTTTAACAAGGTATTGGAGAAAGTACTTACAAATATGTTCATTACAACAAGAAGATTGGGATTTGAAGATACCTGCACCTTATGGGCATACCACACCACATACAAAAGGATGACTAAATACTCTCCATTTAGATTAGTCTATGGACTTGAAGTCACAATCCCTATAGAGTTTGTACTTCCAAGCTTAAGAGTGGCGGTAACATTTAGGATGAATGAAGACTCTTCACTTCATGAGAGATTGATTGAATTTCAAGGGTTATATGAATGGAAACGATTAAAAATATAATACTTAATATGTATATATAGTAAAATAATAAACTAACCTATCTAAAAACCATAAATTCGGTGGGAAGGATGAGGATAGGATGAAAACCTACAAGGGCATCCTTACTCTAATAAAAATAAGAAAAAGGAAAAATCAAAGATGAAGGAAAAGATACGGAGAGGAAATGGTACCATAGAATGAAGGAAAAAGCCACGAGAGGAAGGATACCCATGGAGCGAAGGAAAAATCCATGGAGGAAGGATACCCATGGAATGAAGGAAAATCCATGGAGGAAGGATACTCGAAAAACGAAGGAAAATTTTTTCTCTTAAGGATACTTGTAGGATGAAAGGAAATCTTCTTCCGGAAGGATACCATGTAGGATATGCATTTACCAAAAGCTGTAGGGTAATGCACTCTTCTGGAACAATGTAACATGTGCCCTAATGATGATACTGAGTCTCCTCATGAGGTGTTCGGGATCGGAAAAATCCCTCCGCAGTATGCATTAACATCCCGCATGCCCGGCAGCCCTGCGTGTTTTGTTGTTCTCTTTTCCCCTCTTTTCTTTGCATTTTGATATTTGAATTAGTGAAACACGCCCCTACGGGTGGCGATCTCATGACCGCCACCCGATCAAATAACCATCCTTGCTTGCCACCATCACTGCCCGGTAGCCTTCACATAATTTTCGAGAAATGCTCTTTAATGCGACTCACTTAAATTTCAGCGTTCACTAGCTTTTTTGCTTTGCCTTTGGCGCATTAATAATTATGGTTCCCACTGGAATAATGTTTTGGCATTGTTTATGGTTTAAGAGATCAATTTGGGTTTTACCTTTGGGTGAAATAGAAATGCTATAAATAGTTGGCTTGTGCTAGCGAAAAGGACCCTCAAAATTTGCCTCGATTTCTCTTTTTGATAGCTTAGTTTTCCATTTTATCCCAATTCATAGTTTTGTTCATTTACATTGCTTAGTTAGTGTTATTTTATTACTGCTATTAAAATTGCCACATATCCATCTTGTGCAAGTGTTGTCATTACTTCATGCAATCCATTAAGGTAGAATAGTTTAATTTTCGGTGGGAAGCCATTAAAATTCTGGTTTTCTCGTCAAATAGGATAGTTTTGAGTTAAGACATTTTATGCTTTGCATTGACTTACCATATAAATCTCGCTAGAATTGCATAGCCCAAGCTACTGTACTCTTGCCACCATCCTCTCCTACTCTCATTGTGATTCGAGTCTGTATCCTAAAACCAGGCCTTTGTTCCAATATCTACTTTTGTTGATCTTTTAGCATTACAACTTTTACGGATCACGTGAACACGAGGAACGAGATCACTACTGGGGAAAAAACCACACACACCATTGGATTCACCACTATTCTACAAAATCTAGGTTCAAGCTTTCAAAATTCTAGTTAAAACATATCAAATAAAGTAGTCAATCATTTCATTTCAGCTAGTTTCACTTTCGATATTGCCAGGGAAGCTGTGAGGATTGATAGTTTCTGAGAAACTATGATTCATTTCCTCACTTACGAGAGGTAGAGATCAGTCTTTCAAATAGAGTAGATGAGTTATCGGAGTTATTTAGAATAGATCTATAAATGACACAGACAAGTAGCTATACTTTCGGTTGCTTTGTTTGTTTTAATTACATTATTAGTTTAGTTGTCAATTTTAGATACATTAGATAATTGTTCTTTAAATTATGTTCAGTATTTTATCCATAAACTATCAGATTTAGGAATATACATAGACATATCTTTCACGGTTAAATTATTGTCATTAGTTCGAATTTGTATAATTTCCTTTTGTATGACAGTCACTGGGACCCGGGGAACCTAGAGAATACATATTCCTGAAACCAATTATGCCTCAACCCAATCTCATCACGGCAATAGCAGGCGCATAGATCAAAATCTTAGAATCCGAGTCCTCACGGCAGCAACGCTTATCGCCCTTAGCAGATCAGCTCCCGAGTTAAACAAGTTGAGCGTAGAAGATCACCAAGCACACGCGTTTTGGTCAAATCGGCCAAACTTCTGATTACCCTAGATAAATATCCACATGAGTGTATAAGGGCTTGAAAGAGAAAAGCGTTCGATTGTGATCCTTTAGTCCTGACCGAGATCTGACGGATATACCCTAAGGAGACATAGATCTTAGCTTAAGAATTTAGGTTGCTTACGAACACATGTGAGATGCTTTCTGAGAAGATCACACAAGCTTAATTAATTCTGAATATAGAGGTTGAGAAAGCATATGACTGTTGGAGTGCACTAGGGATTGGGACTGATTTTGCACATGACCATAGTAGGTCACATGACCACAAGTCTGATGCGGTTGTGACCCGAAATCCCCCTACAATGACCGCGAATCCCACGAGGTAAGATTAGACATAGACGTTAGCTTCGCACATTAGTGATTCGGATCTACTCCCACTTCCTATCTATGGTTGAATAGTTATCCTTGTTAGGCGTATCGACTAACAAAGCTAAGGGAGTTACGGACTGGGTATCTGATAGCAATCACCGTAGAGTCCCCATGCGTATCCATCATCACGCTTTATAACCACTATCACGGAGACATACTGAAAAACTATCCCGAGTCATTTTCCACACATCCACACATTCCTCATAGAATCCAAATCATGCCCGGAGGCTGCGTGCGATGAGAGCCTTCGAGCGGTCATCGCTTCTGGTTGATCTATCACACAGATTCGAGGAGTTAGAGGGCCTTCTTTTCCTTAGATTCCACACAGTTTCCACTGGATTCCCATAGAGGGACATAAGATTTCCTAAGCCCAGTTTTTTCCAATTCCACACGTATTCCCCCTTCCCCCTTGCATTGTCTAAGCATGACCTCGGAGAATTGAGGTACGAGGAAAAAGAGTTGCCCGCAGAATTCCAACTCACATGTCACTTTTCCATCGTACAAAATTGGTGAGACCTGACGTGAACTTCCTACTTTCTAGAATTTGGAGTCTTATTATTACTTGTTCTTAACTGTTACGTAGC